>PVJX010022089.1:0-31055 GCA_004027295.1 Dolichotis patagonum | reverse complement strand
TTTTATTTTAAAAGGGAGTAAAATTAAACACAACAAAACAGAACAGAATGGGACATAAGAAAGCATAAATTTCAAAGCTAGACAACCAGAGATCTTCACTATCTGTCATATTGTCTCTTGTTTTCTTCCAAATGGTTGTCTTTATCTTTGCATATGGGGAGCTCATACTAAATAACATAGCCAATCTTTTCACAAGATGTATAGTTCACTGGCTCCCACTTGCTAAGCAGCGGGGAGGGGAAGGGGGGGACACAGGGCAGGGGACAGGACAACGACATGAGATGTCTGATTCTCAGCCCACACGCCAGCAGGATCACAGCTGCCTCCCAGAGAGGAGAGGAGTTCCTTGTTCTGGCACCCCGAGTCAACCACACAGTGCAGGTACCAACGTGCCAGGGTCTCTCTTCTTCGGGCTACCGAAAGTCTGCCATACAGCCATCCCCCAGAGAAGGGAGGAGCTCCTTGTTCTCCCAGCACCCGGAGTCAACCACACAGTGCAGGTCCTGAGGCAGCAGGGTCTGTCCCCTGTAGGCCCCTCAAAGTCCGCTATACTCACCTGCTATTTCTTTCTGATGAATTGACCATTCCATTTCCAAAGTTCTGAAATGGCCAACAGACCACAGAAAGAAGTCTCTTCAGGCTCCTGTTTGAAGCAATCTGCTGGCCTTGCTTCAGGGCCCCTGGATGCAAGTTGAGACCATAATGTTAAGTGAAATAAATCAGAAGTTTAAATATTGTGTGGTATATGAGAAGCCCAAATTTGAATAAAGCAAAACAAAAGATAAATAGGAGGTAAGGAGATGGGTCTTTTTAGAAGTAAGCTTTTTAAAAACATTCTGCCTGAGGTGATGATACATGCCTGTAATCTCAGAACTTGGGGAGGCTGCCTGAACTACATAATGAGATCCTGTCTCACAAAACAAAACAAAAATCTATATATTAGCCATCAGCTGTTAAATGTATAACCTAGTAACAGCATATGGCTGGTAGTTAGCTCTTGGATTTTGTATGCATTGAGTCTCCAGCAGTATCAGAACAACTATTTCAGTCTGTTTTTTAAGAGTTGGGAGAGAGAGAGATACTGAGATTGATCTAAACCAGTTCCCTGATAATCCTGTAGCATTACAATTTATATTTTTAACTTGTAAAGGACATTCCGTTTTAGGAAATTGTAATGCTTGAGGCTCTTTCTCCGAGGCATGCTGTGCCTTCTCACAGTGACACTGAAGCTAAGTTCTTCAAGTGTTAGTGGTGAAATGAGGTGGACATGAGGTCTGTGGACTCCTGACCTTATGCTGCTGTTGTCCTTTTAGGTTGATCAAGTTTGTACAGCTTCTCTTTCCACTTGAAACTTCAAGCCAAAAATAGAATTTCTTTGTTTAACTTCTTATTTACTGTAACCAAGAAGGATATTTTAGTCAGAAATTAGAAGTACTTTCAGGACTTCAGTCCTGCAGTTAGGCATGTTTGTATTTCTGCTTCTCTTCTGCTATTTATAAAGATATCCTTTTTAAAAAAACGTTAGTTGGTTTGCAGCACATGAGTACAGTTACTGTGAGGAATTGGTACATACGCATAACACATCCAAACTGTGTTTCCCTTCCCTCCACCCCTATTATTTTTTTGCTAGCATCACATCCTCACTTGTTTGTTTTATCAAGTTAATTATCATAAACACAGATTAACAGCCAGGCTAATGGGTCAAAAAACATGTAAAATACATAAAACAATTACTAAATGAAAACATACTTTTAGATATATTGGCCTTGCTAAATTACAGTAACTTCTTTTTTTCCTATTGCTGCCTTTTTCTTTTGCACTTTGTATATTGTGTTTCTCATATAAGAGAAATCATGCAATATTTAAGCTTGTGTGTAAAAAGATAGCTTAATACTGGTGTAGAGATTTTAAAAATTAGTAGTTCAAGGAGTATAGATACAAGTAGTTCCATAGTCTTATTATCCCATGGTCGTCTTCATGCAACTCCACCACCGGTGGCAACTAGTAGTTGTTGTTGTTGTTATTGTTGTTTGGCTCTTTGAGACAACATCTTGTATGCAGTTGAGGCTGGGCTTGGGCTTACTTTGTAGCCCAGGCTGGTCTCGAACTTGGAAGATCCTCCTGCCTCAGCCTCCTGAGTGCTGGAATTACAGGAGTGTGCCACCAAGTTTTTAAAATTCTGTTTTTTGAAGGGGGGGTTACTTTGGTTTTTCAGTTTTTGTTTTTTGCTTGGTTGGTTGGTTTTTTTGAGACAGGGTCTTGCTTTGTATCCCAGACTGGCCTCAAATTTGCAGTCATCCTCTTGCCTCAGCCTTTGGAATGCTGAGATTACAGGTGTGCAACATCATGCCCAGCAAAAATTCCATTTCTTTTGGTCGTTGCCACCATATAGCTAATAGTCGCTTACACTTTGTTACATGTTTTGGAGATTAAATCCCTGTTGCAAAAAAGTCAACCCTAAGTGAACTTTCGCTACTTCTGCATTCTGCTTTCTACTTCATCTTCCCCCCTCATCTCAGTGCACTTACATTTATAAGCGTGTCTATTGTCTGGTTCCACAGTTTTAAGTGGGGTCCCAAAAAGCTAATTGTTTTTACTGTGGGGTTGTGTTATGAAGTTAGTGAGTAAACAGTCTATCTAGCCAGTGAGTGCTGCAGGATCACTATCATGTTTCAGTGATTAGGCGTGTTATTGCAGTTTTATTATATGAAAACCTCTTTCTTCAGTTATTTGCATTTTTTTAAAATAACAAGTGTTTCAAATAGGAAATCTGTTTTATATCAGAAGTCTGGAGTTAGGCTGATTAATTTGTTCAGTGATATAATCAAGGAACCAGATACTTTGTTTTCTTTATACTGTTATTAACTAAGAACGTTGGCTTTGTTTTCAGATATGCTTTCCTTTTAGTGATCAGATGGTTTCTTGCATGCAAACATAAGAGAACTTCCCTATTTCTTTATGAGTCTTCCTAGAAGCTTCCAGAAAACTTTTATAGTCATTTCATTGACCAGAATTACTTCAGAAATACATTTCAAAACCAGAGTTCTATCAAGAATGGGATTGCCATAATTATCTGAAGCAAAGTGGTCAGTTATTGATAGAAGTAGATTTTTGAGGTTTGTTAGGGAGGAGTGTGGAAGAATAATTGGTGGATAGTCAGCCAGCAGTGTCTGCAACACTGTCAAGCTTTCATTGGAAAATATTGCAACCTTGTTGTTATTTGAAACTCTAACCTTTTTTTTTTTAAATGTTTGCTACATTATTTATTTGTACTTACATATGTGAAAAGGATCTTTGTAAACTAGGCAATAAAGGTAGACTGAGAAATGTGTTATTTTTCTTCCCTTCAATTTGTATTTATTGGACTCCTACCTTTGTACTTTGGAAAAGAGATTTATTGACTGATCACAAAATATTTGGAAAAGTATAGACTTCAGTAATAAGTTTTTTTTCCTTTTTTCTTTTAAAGAGAATAAAACAAAAGAGGACAGACCAAAGCAGATCAGAACTGAACAACATAAGCAACACAGCGCTTTACAACAAGACAACCGGATATTAACAGTAGCTACCATAATGTCTCTTTTTTTGTAATAGTTGAGCTTGGCTTCAAATATAATAATATCAGACATAACAAAATAGTATAAAACCATTCAGGAGATGAAAGAATTACAGAGTATTCTGAACCAAATAACAAAATGATCAGTGGCTACTATATCTCATTTTGCATAAAAAATTTGTTTATACTATCACATATATTAAAATCCCAATAAGACACAACATGATAGCACCGATGTTAATAGAAGAATAAAAGCATGGTAGGACTTCGAAGCAAGATGATATTAAATCAGCAATGGCTGCCATAATGTTTTGTTTTCTTCAAAATAACTGTTCATACCATCACACATAATAAAGTCAAGCAAAACAGAATAAAACCATTCCAACTAATGGATGAAAACATTGAAAGACTTCAAAGCAATGTAATGGGGAATCATGATTACCATAAAATCTTATGTACTCTTACCATTTCTCACAGTAGGGAGACTATATGGTATTTGTACCTGTGAGTTTGGTTTATTTTGCTTATGAGTATGGTCTCAAGTTGCATCCATTTATTTATAAATATCTCAATGTGATCATTCTTTATAGCTGAGTAGTACTCCATTGTATAAAAATGCTACAACTTTTTTTATCCATTTCTCAGTTGATGGGCACTTAGGTTGTTTCCAAGATCTGGCTATTATAAATTGTGCTGCTATAAACATGGGCACACATATATCACTGTGGTATGATGTTTTCAGTTCTTCTGGGAATATGCCTAGAAGTGGAATATCTGGGTCAAATGGGACTTCCAAACCCAGCTTTTTGAGGAATCTCCAGACTCACATCCACAGTGGTTGTACCAGTCTACGGCTCCCACCAACAGTGCAGAAGAGTTACTTTTTAATGTGTTTATTTGCCATTTGTATTTCTTCATCTGAGAACTGTGTATTTATTTCGGATGCCCATTTTTTGGATTGGGTCTTTGCATTTCGAAGCTCTGATTTTTTTTTTAATTTTTTATAAGTTCTAGACAGAAGTCCTTTGTCTGAGGGACAGTTCACTAAGAATTTTTCCCAATTCTTGGGTTTTGTTTTCACTCTGCTGGAGATTTCTTTCGACATGCAGAAACTCTTTAATAAGACGTGATCCCAGTTATTGATTCTAGGAAGTATTTCCTGTGCGGTTTGAGTCTTGTTCATGAATTCTCTATCTACTCCCATGTCTTCAAGATTTTTACCGACTTTGTCTTCCAACAGATTTAGTGTTTCTGATTTAATATTTAGATCTTTGATCCATTTAGATTTTAGTTTAGTACATGGTGATAGGCATGGGTCTAGTTTTAGTTTTCGGCATATGGATAACCAATTTTTCCAGCACCATTTGTTAAAGAGACTATCTTTCTTCCAGCAAACATGTTTGGCCCCTTTATCAAAGATAAGGTGGTTCAGTAATAAGTTTTAAACAGCATTGTCATTGATGTTTTTAATCAAAACTGTCTAAATGTTGTTCACTTTTATCTCGATTTAGAATTTATATATCTCTTGAAAAATACTTTTTCTTTTCAGTTTCTTATCCTTAGTTATTTCTTATTAAGCATATGCTTTAGAACTAACTGTAATTATTTATGTCATGTCTAATGAGTTTGAATAAGCTTTATTTTTCAAGCCAAATTCTGATTTTTGTTTCCTCAGTTTTCTGTATTTCTGTTTCTGTATTTCAACATTCTTCCAATTTGCCATATCCAAATTGTTTTACAGGATTTTAGTCTAAGGTAAAGAACTTTAGAATTACTCTTACACTAGTTTGCTGTAATTAATGACTCAACCGTTCTCATAGATGTGTGAGAACTCACCAAATAGATGATTATCGAGAATGAAAATCTGTGCATATCATTTTGCTGTTCTAAGCTAGTTTAGAGCATTTTATGGCAAATCCGTTTGCTTTTAAATTTGTGTTTTAGGTTAACTTTAGTTCCTTCATGTTTGATTGTTCCTAGCAAATATCTGTTTAAGAAAAAATACTATAGTTGTTACCAAATAAGGCCTCAATTTTATATTGTCATATGTTTACTAGTGACCATTGCTACATGAATATAGTCAGTAAGATAGAATGTCAAACCAGCTTTAGTGAGTTAACATTTACCTCAAAATTTGTCTTTTGATTCTCATAACTGTGGTTATAAATAGAAGCCTTATAACATGTTAAAGTGTTATATGAAAAAGGGTTTTGGAATGGAATAATTTTCCACATGCCAAATTATTCAATTTAAGTACATTTATTTAATACAGAACTTCTTAGGACCTTTAATATTGCAACACACATTATAAATATTTCAGAATAGAGTATAATACAGGGTTTGGAAATGTTGTTTAAACGAATTTCTCAGAACATTGTTCCATGGAACATACTTTGAGAAACAATGATATTTGGTCCAGTTGGTATTGTATGTTATTGTAGAGGCTGTCTTATGTCTAACCTTTATTTATGAGTGTCATCCAGTTTATTTGAGAAGGTATTAACCTTAATGCCAGTGACATTCCTTAAGTTTTAACAACTACAGTGTGTCTTAGACACTGAAATGTCCCATGAGGGACAGGTTACCGCAGTTTAAGACAGCTACTCTAGATCCAGTCTGTTATTTAAATCTTACAATATCATGATCTCATTTTACCTTTAATCTTGTCAAATGTTTTCCATCCCTAACCTCTCATTTGCATTCCTTTTATTAGCCGTGATTCTTTAGTAAGATTCTGGCTGGTCTCCTTGTGCCCAGTACTGTTCCCATCCCTTTCGGTGCTGCCACACTTCTCTTTCTATGGTGAAAGAAATCTCTTTCTTGTTTATAACTTCAGTTGCTTCCATTGAAGACCTTCATGAACTGGTTTCTCTTTATTGATTTTTGCTTCATTAATCAAAGGCACTCACATTTAATTGTGTTCTTGCTACATACAGCGTTGTCCTGCGCCCTCTTCCCACTGTGTCCTAATCTGTTTCAAATTCTCCCTAGGCATCAGGCATTAGTTTCTTCACCATAGTCATTAGTCGCTGATTTTCAGACAATCTTTTATGGTGAAGAGCATATTATTGTTATCATGACTGTCTTTCACTGCATTGAAAGTTTCGTTTTTTGAGACAGGGTCTCACTGTGTAGTTCAAACTGGGCTTGAATTTACTACGTCATCCAGGCTGTCCTCGAACTTGTGGCAATCCTGCTGTAGCCTCCTCCTGCATGCTGGGATTGAATAGGACCACCAAATGATACAAGGGAAATACAATTCCTGACCTGCTAGATTAGATGTCAGATAATGCTGTTTGTGTTCCCCAAAATTGAAGAATGAATTTTAAGGAACAACAGAGGTTAAGAGTAAGAAATATTTATTGAGGGGAGAGATACAGCTCCTGAGAGACAGGAGGGGTCCCGAGTGGATTGCCACTGAGCCCACTTCTCATAATCTCATATAATTTTATAGAGCACAGTCACGAAGTAGGCACATCATGGATCCAAACTTTGTTCAACCAGTAAGGTTATGAGTATAGCCACTTAGGTAATTTACGTTGATCCAGTGAGGGAGCAAATCATGGAAAGTCACGGAAAGAACAAAGAACTTTTCAGGAAGAGATGAGTCCCTGGGTCTTGGTCACCCACTGAGGTGACTGATGTCTATCTTGACTTTATTTAACCAGTTGTTATCATTTACCTCTGGGGAGACATATATGCTTAGTCATTCTATCTTTATTTTGAGGCCTGGGCTCCACCAGATGTGCCTGTGGCCACAGTTGTAATAAGTTTTCATCTTTGCATTGATACTCTTGAGGGCCCAGCCCTATCTGACTACCTATGATATTTCTATTAATTTAGCTGTCTGTAATAGAATTAGAGGTATGGGCCACCATACCTGACTCAAATTGAACTTTTCAAGGACAGGGACCCAATCCCATTCTATTTTTCCTCCATTCATTCATCCAAGGGATTGATCTGCTGCATGCTAGGAAATTGATTTGCCACTGAGCTACATCCCCAGCCTCCATTCTGGTTCTTTTCATGAAATAGATATATTCAATAGAAGTTTGGCTCATTTAATAGTATGCCCTGTCAGATGCAGTAGTGTTCTCCTTACTTCAGGGAATTCCCTTCTCTGTATCAGTAGTGAAAGTTATTTTTCTAGTCTTCATCATCTAGACTTTGATAAGTCAGCTTTTGACAGCAGAAATCTTGCATTATAATTTTCTTTGAGAAACCAGTTACTCAGCAGATAACTGAAGAAAGCTGTGTATTAGTTGATAGCCTTGTGTCATTTGCATATATTAAGTTAAACAATTTTTATTCTTAAAGGAATTAAAATGTGTGGGTTAAATTGGGTGAGTTGATAGGTGGAAAATCTCCATTGACTCAAAACATTGAATTTACATTGAAGAAAGATTTGTTAATTGGCCATAGAAAGCTTGTGAAAGCAATATTGTTTTTGTTTTTGTTTTTTATCGGTACTGAGGATCAAATTCAGACCATCCACTTGCAAGGCAGGCGCTTATGCCGCTGAGCTAAAGCCCCAGCCCAACAATATTGGTATTTTAACAACTAATTTAGTCTTTTAGAAAATGTTTATTAGAACACATTCCGATACTGTCCAGGCTGCACTATTTAGAAATTTACCCCCTCCATCAAATGAAAACTAAAACATTACAAAGTCAGTAAAAATAGTGTTTCTTCTCCCTTCCTCATCTGCCCCAGTAGGGTTGTGTGATTAAATTTCCTGAGTTGGAACTAGCTAGTTTAGTCAGCAGCACTTGTACACAGAACTTTAATAGAAAGGTAAAAAAGAAAACTAGGGACTATAGAGTGTTTGAAAACATCAAATTACAGAAGCTGCTTCACTGTAAGTCAGGGACTGAGGAAGGGAAAGGAAGAAATGGATGAGTTCCTACCCCAGCACAATACTCACTTGTTTGTTACCTGAATCCATATGTAATGGTGGTTAAGCAAGAAGAGGTGACTTCTTGGTTCATGTTTTAAAGTGAAGCACAAAATTTATCACTTCCTTTAAAAAGAAATTCTTGGGCTGGGGATTTAGCTCAGCAGCTCAAGCGCCTGCCTGCAAGCCCGAGGTCATGAGTTCGATCCCCAGTACCAAAAAGAAAAAAATCTTTAAAATAAAGTCCTGTTGCAAGTTTCAAGAAAAAAACTCGGCAGGATCCAGGTTACTTCCGGGAAGGTACTGCTCTTCCACACCCCTGCTCTAAGGACTTAACAGAGACTCATGTAGCCAGAGCATCATTGTTAACCCCAGGAGTCATTTTGCCAGGGACTATTTTAAAATATTTTAATTTTTCTTTTTTTTGGAGCAGTTGTTTCACTGTGCAGTTCAGGCTGGCCTCAAACTCACATCAATCCTCCTGCCTCAGCCTCCCAAGTGCTGAGATAAATTCTTTAAAAGCAAAAATTTTGAATTTAGTTAATTAAATATTAGCAAAAAATTAAAATTCTTTTTAGGACCTTGAGCTGCTGCAAAATGGGCAGATGTAGTGAAAAGAGACAAAATGATTTGGGGGAAATGCCAGCAAAGTGAAAAACACTGTTTCCAAAAGTTTTTATTTAGAACTTGGAAAATTTTGCATTATGAAGCTTCTGTTATATATAGATAATTCATGGTAGTTTTCATACTGTAACAAATTTTATAATAGTATTTTGAATATGTTTTTGCTTTGTTTTGGTTCTTTAAACTATGACTTTCTAAATCTCACATCTTTGAGGCTCTACTTGATCTATAAAAACATTTTCAACAACTTTGTTTTCCATATATTTTTTAGGATAGTATGTGCATGTATAATACGTTAAATGTAAACCTTCCAAGTAGATTCTTTTATCTCTTACAAGGGTAATGTGGTTAGCTATTAACCTTCTGAGGGTCAATACAAGATACTTGCATCTTAACAGATTGTAGTCCTTTCTTATTATTCATAGTAATACTGATCTATAAAGGTGCCAGGAACCCTGAATTAGCAAACATTGAACCCTTTCTCCTAGGGTGACTACAGTGTCTTGTCTCAGCAAACGTTTCTCTGGACACAGCACTTCAGTCAGTCATGCATGTGAACACAGTGTTGTTTCACTGCTCGTAGACCTCGGGTGTCACCGTAGGTCGCTGCTGTGCTGCCACTGAACACAGGGCTGACAGCTCTGTGACTCTCCTAAATGAAAGTCATCTAACATATGTTTCTGTAAGGCATGTCAGAGACCTCTCATACCTAGGAACAGACAGAATGTAAGAATACTTCATCACAATATGAGAGCCCATTTTAAACAGCAAAAGCATCAACAGAAAGCACAAAACTGCAAAGAAAGCATAATGCTAAACAGACTGTGAAAAGGACCCTTTTTATATATTATGGATGCTAAAACAGGAAAGCGGAGTATCGTTTTGTTCAGCTTCAGGTGGAAATGTGCCTACCAGCAGTTCATGGTTTTTCACTGCTCTTTAGATATCTATGGAAGACTAAACAGTGCCACAGATATTTAATTTGGGAGTTACAGCTGAATTTTAGGGAGTAGGTAAATTCATACATACAGAATACGTGACTAACCAGAATGAATTCTAATTGTTTTAAAAGAACTTATTGAATACTTAGAATATTCACAATTTTTAAAAGTTGCTCTTTTTTGGGGGGTATATGGAAATTGTTAGCTAAGCATCGGTCTTAAGAGTTTTGTGTTCTCATCCAGTGAAATAAAACTGACTGCTTTCGTTATATCATTGTCTTTTCTGCCCTGCAGGGAACAACCTATCTTCAGCACTCGAGCTCATGTCTTCCAGATTGACCCAAACACAAAGAAGAACTGGGTACCCACCAGCAAGCACGCAGTTACTGTGTCTTATTTTTATGACAGCACAAGAAATGTGTATAGGATAATCAGTTTAGATGGCTCAAAGGTAAGTTCTGTTTAATTAATACTGCTATTTAGTTTTATCATTATTTAGTTTTATTCAGATTTCAGGGGGTTGGTGTTTTTTGTTTTTTTGAGACAGGGTTTCACTATATAGTTTGGTTTAGCCTTGAACTTCTGCTGTCCTCCTGCCTCAGCCTCCCAAGTGCTGGGATTATAGATATGCACCACCATGCTGAGCTCATTTGAAATATTTTTAAGAAAGAAAACTGATCATTAGGGTAGCAACAGTTTTTATTAGTTAAATTCCTTGGATTAACCACTTTCTTACATGCTTGCAAAATATTCTATTTATCAGACAGTATACTAGATAGTAGCAATATAGTGGTGCACAAAATAGATAGGACCTAGAATACCAGGACCTAGAATTCTTTTCAGAACCACTTCCATATTAGTCAGTTTTTTCATTTCTGTAATAAAATACCTGGCACAGGTACTTATAAAGGAAGAAGTGTATTTACTTATAGTTTTAAAGGCTGAATGTCCAGATGGCATGGCACTAATTTAGCAAGGCAGGCTGGGGCACACAGCTGGGGACAAGTGACTGGAAGCTGAGATAGCTGAAGGGCTGGACTTGCTTCTTAAGAACCCTTTCACAAACACTCAGAGTCCATGAGCATTGCCTTCCAAGATCACACCCTAAAGACCAGAAGCCCATCTCCACTGCCCACCTTTGAAGGTTCCACGTTGCCTCCCTGTAGTTCTGTGACCTTAGGGGAAAGCAGTTAATTGTAGCCATGCCATAGGGACTTCTGTAGTTGATTAGGCAGTTCAGAATTCCTAAGTCAGAGGAAGCCTGTCAGCATCAATGCTAAGAGGAGCATGAGGACTGAAAGCCTGAGCATTTATGTTTAGGAGTGGCAGCTAGCATGAGACTCAAGAGCAAGGACCGCCTGCCTGGGTTTAGCTCTCAGTGCCACAAGTTAGAGGCTATTGTGGCTTTGAGCAGATGACTTCTCTGAGCCACCATTTTCTACATACTGGTAGTTATTAAAACACTTGCATCTGCAAAGCACTTAATTAGTGCTCTGGTGGGTCTACTATCCTTCAAAAGGGAGAGAAATGCCCCCTTCCAGTATTATCAGAGACAGAATCCAGAGTCTCAACTGTGCTGAGCGACCTCTCTGCTACTGAGCCTCACCCCTAGTAGTGAAAAATCATCAGTATGTTTCATATAACTGATTTAAATAAAGAAATTTCAAGCATCAGATTATGGATAGTATAAAAAGATGAAGCTCTCATTTTTCTTTTTGAAGTTTCCTTAAAACCTTGTGGCTATTCCAACCCTCACCCTGGATTTTAGCAATTCATTATAGAAGGTAGAATCTAGAGCTAAACTGTCACATGAATTTTTCTCTCATATTAATAGCCATATGGTCTTAAGCTAACTTCTGTGTGCCTCAGTTTTCTCATCTGTAGAAGGGAGCTAGTAAAAATATCTGCATTATTACACCATAGCATTGTTGTGAAAAGTAATAAATTTAAGCAAAAGTACAAAGTGTGATACTAATTTCTGTGCAAACACTTGCTATTATTAGTAGTATTAATATTAGACTATTGACTATATACTACCTTATGACCTTTTAGGAATAAAAGTAATTTAAAGGCTTTTAATCTGATATTTCATTATGTTCATTTCTTGTCTTGTTAGATTATGACCTCCAGGGCTATTTGTACTCTGTGTCTTATACATAAATGATTAACCTGTATTAACTGAAAAATTGATTCTCTTCACTTTTTACTTGGAGGACTTAAATAGTAGTTGATTTCTGTCAAGCATTATTTAGTGAAAAATAATTTGTACATCTTGTAACTGACTTCCTGAAAGCAACAGATACTATCTCAGGCTTTATTTTAATTAAATTTATTGGTACATTTTGGATATACAGGTCCAGGGATTTATGATTATATTCATCATAAGGAATTTGTACCTGTTTATGATATATACATATTTTTTTTCTCTCAGTGACTTTTTTATTTAGCGAAAAAAAGCAAAACAGAAAAAAGGGTAGAAATAATACAGAATTTCCAAAACAGTAAGAAATCACTAGTTGATAAATTACATATTATCTTAGAAGTAGTTGTTCAAGTTGTTAAAGTAGTTGTTACAAAATCAAAGTATAAAAAGTGGACAGTCAAACAATGACAGTGCAAACCATTCTGTTTGATGAACTAACAAATAGTATGGTTATCTATCTTGTACACTTACACATACATATGGTTATATCCTTTAGAACACTTTCTTTCCCTTTCAGTATTACAATATCTATTATACATTTTGGATCTTATTACTCTTTCAGTTTTTTATTATTTTTATACTAGCGAGACAACACAGTATTTACAAATGTGAGTCTGATTTATTTCACTTAAGATAGTCTCAAGTTGCCTCCATTTACCTATAAAAGCCTCAAGATCATCCTTTTTATAGCTTAGTAATATTCCATTATATAAAAACACCACATCTAGGGCTTGAGATTTAGCTCAGTGGCATAAGCACTTGCCTGGCAAGTGTGAAGAAATGAGTTTGAGCCCCAGTACCAAAAAAAAAAAAAATCACATCTATTTCATCCATTCTGCAGTTGATGGGCATCTTGGTTGTTTCCAAGATTTAACTATTACAAATTGTGGTGCTATAAATATAGGTGCACACAGATCACTATGACATGACCTTTTCAGTTTTTCTGGGAAAATACCCAGAAGGAGAATAACTGGATTGAATGGAGCTTCCAATCCTAGTCTTCTGAGGAATCTCCATACTGATTTCCATAGTGGCTGCACCAGTCTACACTCCCACCACCAGTGGAGCAGTGTTCCTTTTCCCCCACAGCCTCGCCAGTTGATTTCTTGATGGCAGCCATTCTCTCTGGAGTGACATGAAATCTCAATGCTATTTTAATTTGGATTTCTCAAATAACCAATGATGGTGAACATTTCTTCATGTATTTATTTGCAATATGTATATCTTCATCTGAGAAATGTGTGTTCATCTCAGATGTCCATTTTTGAAGAGGGTCTTTGAATTTGGGGGCTTGTTGTTTTTCAATTCTTTGTATGTTCTGGATATAAGTCCTTTATGATATATTTTGATTTTGATTCCGCTTGTTTTCTGAATTCCCTCTTGTCTCTTCAACCCCTCTTCGCCTCTCTATTTACAAAGCTTTATTTCCATTGTATCCTTTTCTTAAGTTTTTTTTATCTCAGGCTTTCGAATGTTGGTTTTACTATTAAAACCTGAAGTTTGTCATTCTTTAAATGGATGTAATTAGAAACCATACTCATAAGTGAAATAAATCAAACTTGCATGTGTAAACACAGTATTGTCTCACTAGTGTAAAAAACTGAAAAAGTAAATAAGATCCAAAAGTTGCAATAGATACAGTAAAAGGAAAAGAAACTGCTCAAAGGGAAATTTTACTATTTGATCAATCTTGCATGCCTGTGTCTGGTAGCCTGAGCAGTTACTTTGCAATATAACAATGTAACAACCATTGCTAAATTCCTATCATCTTGTTTTGATATTCTATATTGCCATTGTTTTTTGTTGTTGTTGTCATTTTGCTTTTGTTGTTGTGTTTTGTTTGCTTCTTGATTTTTTTTTTCTCTTCAAAATAAAATAGAATGTTGGGGGATTTTTTTTGTTGTTGTTGTTGCTGTTGTTGTTGTTGTTTTCCTTCACTTGAACCTTTAATTTCTGTATTTTGTGTCTTTGACCCAAACTATAGGTGAAATGTAGTTTTATTAGATAAAAGATTAAATGGTATACTGAAGTAAAGATCAATTAAGTAGCCCCATGTCCAAGAAAAGAAACTGTGGAAATGATTAAATAGATTTCAGTTGCTAACAAACCTTAAACAGATTAAACAGATTCATTTTTTTAAAAAAAGCAATTTGATGATTGCTATCCTCATGTGAACTATTGCCTTTGGCAGTTCCATTTCTGAATATATTAGAATCTTAAGTAACTTGCGAAAGAGTTGTGTACTGTTTCAACAAAATCTGTGTTCTGTAGCATAGTTGTATTTTCTATGAAATTTTCATTTTCTGGCTACTTTTCTACACTGATGCTGTTAACTACAGAACTTCCATTTTTCTCCTGAAGGAGGAAAGGTTTGTTTGACTCACAGTTTATAGAGGTTTCAGTTCATAGTCAACTAGCTGCAAGGCAGAGTGGCTTGGCAGAGAGGCATTGCAGAGGAAAGACAGTTCATAGGGCAGCAAGCAGCAAGCCTACAAGCAACGAACTGTCCCTTGTACCCCTTCCAGGCTACCCACCCTTAGGGCAGGTAGCAGTCACACCCAGGGTGGGGCATCCTTGATCTTAGCATGGAACCATTAATCAACCCCAGCATCACAGTAGGTCCAGCCACCTCTAAAAGGCCCCACCTGTGACCACATAGACTTCAGGAAAACATGTAGGTATCAGCCATAACAGTATCTAAAACAATTATCTCAGAAAAAAGAGACTGCCATTAATCTCTCTTACAATACTTGTTCTCGTTTTGAACATACTTATGCCATCTTCTTGTCACTTTTTAATTTTTTTTATTTTAAAGAGAATTAAACAAAACAGAACAAAGCAAATCAGAACAGAACAATGCAAGCAACACAGGACTTCAAAACAAGACAACGGGACATCAACAGTGGCTACCATAATGTCTCTTGTTTTCTTTGAAATATTTGTCTCTACCTTCACACATAATAAATTCAAATAAAACAGTATAAAACCAATTAAAACAAGAATGAAAGCAAAACAAGACAATAGGAAATCAACAATAGCTACCATAATGTCTCCTATTTTCTTCAAAATAGCTGTCCATACCTTCACATATATTGAAATCAGATAATAGAAAATAGACTAAAACCAATCAAAACCAAAAAATGAAAGCATTATAAGACTTCAAAACTAAATAACAGGAAATGAACAGTGGTTACTATACTGTCTCATTTTCTTCAAAACACTCATCCATATTCTCACACATAATAAAGTCAAATAAAATATAACAGAAGAAAACCAATCAAAACAAAAGAATAAAAGCATTATAAGACTTCAGAACAAGATGATAGGAAATCAACAATGACTATTATAATGTCTCATTTTCTTCAGAATAGCTGTTCATACTATCACACATGATAAAATCAAGACAAAACAATACAACCAATTAAAAGACTGAAAGCATTATAGGACTTCAAAACAAGGTAATAGAAAACCAACTATGCTTACCATAATTCATCCTGTTATGGTCAAAATAGTTGGTTATACCATCAGACAAAGTAAAATCTAACAAAACAAGACAGAACAAAACCAAACCTAACAAAATTGTGAAAACAATACAAGAGTTCAAGACAAGGCAATAAGAAATTAACAGTGGTTACCACTTTGCCCTCCTAGGTGTTTCTCCCCTATCACGTTCATAGTATTTGTTGTGCCTGTTGAATCCCACTAAGTCCTTCAGTTTTTTAAGCTAGGATTTAACCATATGAGTTCAAATTGATTCATCCATGAACATGATCTCCACTTATATCCATTTACCTACAAGAGCCTTGAGATTATCCTGCTTTATAGCTGGGTAGCTTTCCACTGTATGACAATACCATGTCTTTCTTACCCATTCTGCAGTTGATGGGCAAGTAACCTTTCTGTGTTCTGGTCTCCTGTCACATGGAACAGTTGTTTTCTCTCCTTTGATTTTCAGTCTTTGAATTTCTTTTCCAGTTAAATGTGTTTCTTATATACAGCATATTGAAGGATCTTGTTTCTTGATCCACGCTCCACGTGTTTCTTTTTATTGATGATTTGAGGCCATCTACATTAATGGTTACAACCAGCATATATTGGTTTGTCTCTGCCATGATATCTTCCTGCTGTTGGCCCTCCACTTTTCCCCTGTCCTGTTTGGTGATCCTCCTCTACTGCTGTTTCTGGAACCATGGTCATCTTTCTCTCTCTCTAGACTATCCTTCAGCACTCTCTGTAGGGTTGGTTTGGTGGTCATGAATTCCTTCATTTGTTCTTTATCATGGAAGTATCTTATTTTTCCATCAATTTTGAAAGATAGTTTTGCAGGATATCTCAGTCTGGGTTGGAAGTTGTTTTCTTTCTAGATCTGAAACACTTCACTACAAACTCTTCTTGACTTGATGGTTTGTGTTGACAAGTCTGCCATGATTCTGATTGCTTTTCCTTTATAGGTGATCTGTTTCTTTTCTGTAACAGCTTTTAATATTCTGTTCTTGTGCTGAATTTCTGGAATCTTGATTATTATATGTCTGGGTATAGATTTACTTTGTTTATGGCTACTTGGAGTTCTATATGTCTCACTTATCTGCATGCCAGATCCTTTTCCCATGTTTGAGAAATTTTCTGCTATTACTTCTGTAAATAGTCTTTTTCTTTCATATGTGTTGACTTCTGCTTATTCACTGATACCTATCACTGTTAAATTATTTTTTTTGTTTCATCTTGCAGCCATTGAATTATTTCCTGGTTTCTTGTTATTTTTAAAAGATGTTTTCTTTCATGATCACTAGCTGTGATCCTGTCTTCAAGGTCTGAAAGTCTATCTTCAGTCTCTTTCAAACAGTTTTGCCAGCTTTTGATTTTTTTAATTTCTTTGAATATTTTAATATCTCTTTGAATCAGTTTCATGCATTGTAATTCCTTTTTATATTGTTCATTCAGGCTGTCCATCATTTTCCTGTGTTCTTTTTATCTATGTCTTCTTTAGATATGCTGAGAAATTCTTTCATTACGTTTGTGATTTCTTCTTTTACCTGAGACATTATTTCTGATTTGACTGCTTTTACAATCTCATGAAATTGTTTCTTTACTTCAGTTACTGACCTTTCAGAGATTTCAGGTATGTGACTTACATTTTCTTCCATGACTGTATCTCCCAGACTTGTTCTGTGTGGGCTGGAGGTCTGAGATTGCCTTCTGTTCCTTCATCTTGATATTCTCCTGGGCTCCTCCCAAAAAGCTCGTTGTGGGGCCCCAGGCACTTCTCATATTAGCCGCCTCTTCAGTGTAGGGGTATGGGACAGGCACCTGGGTTCCTCTGACCCCAGGTTTACAGGGAGGTAGCAGGGCATTGGGCATGCTTCTCTAGAACCATATAGCTATACTGGGGCTTCCCTGATGGCCAGGGGTGTGTGGTGGTTGGACTGGTTCTTCTCTCAGCTTGCATGTCTACACCAGGACTCCTGTGATGGTGGCCGGCACACAGGGTGTGTTTGTCTGATTATCCCAGAGGACGATGGCTGCCCGAAGGAAGCAAAGCTCTCTGGTGGTGGCGTACAGGTACACGGGGCTTACCTGGCTGTGTGTCCCTGCTCAGGCTGGCTGCCTTCAGGAAGCAGACTTTCTGATGGTGTTGGCCAGGAGGCAGAGATGAATCTGTCTGGCTGTCTCTGCTCTCTTCTTGTCTGTCACTTTTTGAAGCAGTTCTGGAGTCCTGTTTCGTGAGTGTTTTCAGTTATGACCACAGCACTTAACTGGAGTAGTTGCTTTGTAGTAAGCAAGAGTAGTTAGTGCCTACCTTGTGTGTACAAAATTTGCTTTAAGGTTTTCTGATCATGCTGCTGAGGTATTGGTATGGCCAAGGCCAGGAATGGGGTGCTTTGTGATCAGTGATGATAAAGCATTTTTACCTTTTTCTCATAAACGTACAAAATCTCCAGGATTGAGAGACATTTTAAAGTACTCAAGTTTTTTTTTTTTTAAAGGATTCATAGTAGCCTTCTACTGAAAGAAACTAAGAATAAATATTTTAAGTATGGGATTTTTTTAAAAGTTTTTCTTCAGTCACTAAAGAACAAGTAATATAGAGGCTAGGAAAGGTTTAAGAGTAGAGATTATATGTACCCTTTAACAAAGCAGAAAGACATTCATTTGAAGTAGTTAATTCAGTGAAGTCCAAGACCAGCAACACATTGACCTGCTTTCTTAGATGCCTGTAAAACCTGTTGCCACCCCACTTCTTGAGAGTTACTGGGATCTCATGTAAAAATGCCGTTTCCTTGAAGATACTACTTGGGTTGCAGATCAAGTGTTCCTCAGAGAACCCTGAAGACTGGTGTCTTAAGCAGTGCCAGGTAGTCTTTATCTCGCCTGTTACCCTATCACACACATCATGGTCTTAGGGACCTCACTTCATGTCCCCCCTAATTGTCAGCTATTTTACAGGTGCATTGGTCAACTCTCCCTAGAATAAAGTCCACAGTACATTGGCTCTCACTTAAATTTCTAGAATTGTGCTTGGCATTTTAATAGGTACTTAGTCAAAAAATGTTGAATAAAATGAACGGTCCCTTGCCATTTGTGAATAAAATTTTTTATTTAGTCTTTCATTTAATGATAGACCTACAAATTAGTGGTTAGCCACATTTTACACATCTAAAATGATAGGCTGAGAGAAGCCTTTTTGAATTGAAGGATATGGAAGCTACATAAGTGAGTAAGTGGGCTCTCATATAATGATAGATAATACATCTACTTATCTCTGAGAGAAAGAAAGGGACCAGTTCTGTAGGACAGGTTGTAACTTTATCCATAACTCATAAACATTTTACATTAATCCTATTGTTCATATGGTAAACAAATTTAGCTTTGTTCAGAAAATACTTGCTTTCCATTCCACATTTAGTAGTTTGCAAGATAACTGCTTATGGATTTGATATGTATCTTCTTATTATTGTGGAACCCTATTTTAGAGGAACTAACTAAAAATAATTCTCTACTTTTCTAGTACTGGCAGACGTCATAAATTAATATTGTAATAGTTGAAATTTATCAAGGTCACTAAAGTTAGTGCTTAATAATGTTGCTAAAATACTAGTTTTCTAAGAAATTACATGTTAAAGGTTCTTTGGAGAGTCAGATCCTACTTTTAAATATTTAAATACTATTAAGACTAAGGTCTATTTGCTTCTAGTGAGTATCATCCAAAACTAATAAATAGTGGTCCTAAACACTCAAAAGGAAGGATCTGACCATATTAAAAACTGAAAATTTTTTAATTCTAGTAATACTTGTTTTAAATACAAGATACTGAAATTTTTGATGGAGTGCCATTTTATTTATAGTTTTATTAGAAACTCTTATTTCCACATTGTCACTTAAAATGCTAGAAACTATTTCTACCACTATTTATATGTTTAACATTTTGACTCACTAGTGATCCTAAACTTTTGTGTGACTAACTGGTTCTTTATTTAAATACCGTTTTCTCATTTTTGACTGGTTGCTCATACTTTATTTCTTTTTTAGGCAATAATAAATAGCACTATCACCCCAAACATGACATTTACTAAAACATCTCAGAAGTTTGGCCAGTGGGCCGATAGCCGGGCAAACACTGTTTATGGACTGGGATTCTCCTCTGAACATCATCTTTCAAAAGTAAGTTAAACCATGAGGTCTGAGTGACAGTTGTCATCTTCAGTTCGTATGTCTTAAACATATAACAGCAAGTGGAGGACTTTATTTAATATTCTCCGAACAACTGGGACCTTAGAGCAAGGAGCAAGCACTCACTGCTCCTTCTGTCCCTTGGGAAATGCACCGGAGACATTCAGAGCAGTCACTATTGAGCGAGAAGGACTTGGGTGGTTAATGCTTGTGTGGTAGGAAATAAAACAGTGGGGATTATCACTTCAGAAGAGATCTAGTCCTGAGAGTCACACTTTCCATTGGAAATCATCTGCAAGACAGGCAGGTACCAACCTCTTCTAAATTGTGGAAACTGAAGGTGATAGAGATAACGATTGAAGTTTTTGATATAATACCAGGGACATATACATTATTATTACAATTTTTTTTTCTTGCAGCACTAGGGATGAACCCAGGACTTTTGCACAAAGCTGTATCACCAACTCTTTTCTTTCTATCTTGAGAGGGTCTTGCTGAATCACTAACTTGCCCAGACTAGCCTTGACCTTGCTTTTGCTCTATCCTCTTTATCTCAGCTTCTCAGAGAGCTGGGATTTCACAGGCATGAGCCACCATGCCCAGCATACTTTTTTTATATTTAGAGAAAAATCAAGTGTAGAGCACTCCAAACTTTCTGATGGAATACAGAGTGAGATCAAACAGGCATCATGAAGAATTCTTGGTTACAACTAACCAAGTGAATGATTGGCCAGAGAAGCCAGTAAAATGTGGCAATCACCAGGGTAAATATTAGAAATAAACAATTGTCCTTCCCTAAGTGAAAGCAACACACTTGCTGTTCATACCAGCAATTCCTCGAGTTTTGGAGAATGTTACACAGGAAGAGTACAGAAAGAGGAAAAACAATTTCAGGATACAAAATGATAATCAAAATGACTACTACTCTGCTGTTCAGATTTTATACCCAATAGACCTAAAGATTTACACTAAAATTTCTTCATTTGACCTGTTCTGTTAGAGGGCTAATCCCACATTTGAAATACTTGATGTGTGATTTGGTATAGACAGGCTGTGACAGCTTAAGAGTTGAAATTTTTCAGGTTCAAGGTAATCAGGATTGTAGAGACAAACACTGTTACTGTTTTCATTAAATTTTAAGGTGTCTATTACAGAAATTACTCAAGTTCGTGAAACTGAGTTCTCCCATCTCACACTGTTGTGAACATTTATTGACTTGAAGTTATAACTAGATACAGTTCAGTAGTTCAGATAACCCATTTTGATTTTTTCTAATTTAGTTGTAAACATTCCTTAACCTTGATGTTTTCAGGTGTTTTTATCTTTTTTGATACAAATTAATAGTTTAAAACTCAATTATGACTGTTTTAATTTTTGCTTTGTCATATAAATCATTCTCTGTAAGATGACTAAAACAAACAAGTGTGGACTGGAACATAGCTCAGTATAGAGCACTTGCCTAGCATGTGTGGGGCTCAGGCTTTAATCTCTAGTACCAAAAAACAAACAAGTGTTGTTTGACTCGGTTTCCTTTATGCATGTCTTCTTCTCTGAATATAGATCTTGAATTGTGGTACAGGTTCCAGTTTTAGATTGAGTATCTCAGCATAATAAGGACACAGACATCCAATTGAATATTGACATTTAATAAATTATCTCTTTGAAAAAGTATCTGTTTATTACACCTTTGACATCACTCAGAATTTCTTTAGAACTTTTCTTTTGAAATTTTCTATTAAAACCTATAGCAAAAAAGAAAGACTCACAAACAGACATAAAGAAAGGGAAAAGACTATATTTCACTTGCAGAGTATCTTGATTTTATGACAATAAGTTATGGATTAATTTATCAAATTTACATTGATATGATTTTGGGGCTGAAAGATTTTTGAATATAAATTAAGATCTTAATTACATCTTTCAAGTTACTAAGCAGCTAGATAATGTAGGAAAGTAGTAGTTACTTAGTTCTGTCAATCATACTATTTCTTCTTATTTGATGCCCCCCCAAAGGCTTTTATTTTTCAAGAACTTTTCCTCTTCTTTAAAGTTAACGTATGCTTTAACCAGTTACTGCTATCCTGAACTGTAGTGTTTGAGGGCAGATTGAATATTGGGAAACAATGCATGAGCTCTTGGAGCCAAATCACAGGAGTTGATGCCAAGAACTTAGATTAGTATCATTAGAATGTGTTGATTCCGATGTGACAAAATCATGATGTGTTTTCCAAGCTATCTTGAAGACTTAATTTTGGTTCTTTGGAAACCTGGGGGCCCAAAGGACTTTAAAATCACTTACATAAATGAAGCAAGCATATAAATATTCAGGCTTGTTTTATTAAAAACCATGTGTGAAAGCATAACAAGGATTTGGAGAAGGCTCTGAGGGCAACTGTAGATAAAGCCTTTCAAAACAAGGGGAGCAGCATTATGAAGAAATGGATGATATTATAAGCATGACTGATGTGAGCAAGCGTTCTTATAGTTGTATTTGTCTTTATAAAAACTGAAGCTAAGTTCTTCTTTGCTGGAAACTAGGGCTATAAAAATTAGCAATAGTATAGCTATGCATTAGCTGCTTAGAAATCTTGAGAAATGAACTTCTAGTTGTATTAGTGATATTAAATGTTACTATTTGTAATACTGAAAACAAAATGAATTATGTGAGTTTATATGTTAGTCATACCTAAAAGCATTTTCTCAGTACTTTGATATTCTTCCTTAAGAAATTCAGTTTTCTCAGATAAACAAAGCATACTGTGCCTCTCTTTACTGATTCCACCACCTCCACCTGTCTTAGTAAATTATTTCTGAACAATGAGGGAGGTATATAAATAAGCTTTCTGACATCTTTGCTGTACAGTGATAAAGTTTTGAATGGAATTTGTAGTAATTGACAACAGATGTTTGGTGTTAGGTTTCTTTTTCTGTCATTTTCATGTTACAAGCTCCAGTTGCTCTGGAGGTTATATTGCTTGTATAAGATTCAGTTATTCAGAAATGAAAGCAAACTAAGGTAAAGGTGGGACTGTGGCTGTTTATCTGATTAATATATATAGTCCTTATACATTCAGTTTGCAGAAAAGTTTCAGGAATTTAAAGAAGCTGCTCGGCTAGCAAAGGAGAAATCGCAGGAGAAGATGGAACTTACCAGTACACCTTCACAGGTAGGTATTTCACTCCTGTTTTTATTTGTCAGGTTTGTTTATTTTAGATGGTATCCTTTACACCACAATTAGTAAAATTTGGGGAAATAATGACAAAATTAATTTCCAGTTGGACATAACATTATCTTTGTTAGTTAATCTCTCCTGGTAGAGAAAGATTTCTGTATGTCAGTGTCTACAAGAATTTTTTTTAAAAATTCAGTTTAGTATTTAATGTACATAACAATTTAAAAGCAAAAGTTCACAGATTGGCTATGTTTGTGTTCCCTGTTCTTTTAGGTGATGGTCAGGCAATTCAACAAGAGAAGCTGCAAGAGAGCTTAGGAAAACAAAAATGTTAGTATATTCACAGACCCTAGAAACTGGGCGTGGCTTACCATGCAGAGCCACATGGGATGTTTCAGGGATGGTCAGGAGGCAGAACGCAGGAGCAAAGGGAAAGTCACAGTGGAATTTCCACTGAAAAGGTAAAGGGGCAGTGAAGGCAGTTTAGGATTTGCTGGTTTGAATAATTTTAACTCAGGGTGATTAAGGCAAAGGAGTATTGTCTCTGAAGTATACAGGCCAGGCAGGAAGTGTGACTGTGGGCTGGCTAGTTGGATTGCAGAGGTATGCTCTGCACTGGGGCCTGGATATCTGTAAGAATTAGAGTGGGGCGTGGTGGCGTACTCCTGTAATCCCAGCACTCAGGAGGCTGAGGCAGGAAGATCACCGTGAGTTGGAGGCCAACCTGGGCTACATAGAGTTCAAAAAAAAAAAAAGAATTGAGTACTCTGGGGAGAGAAGTAGTTTCTCCTTGACCAGAAGGTGTTCTTTAAATGTTAAAACATGATAAAGTATAGAAAAAAATTCTAAAATATAAATATATGTCTGTTCTACATGATGTTATAGTATATAAAAGCTAAAACATCTTTATGCTTAGTATTGAGGCACAAAGTTTATCAGTTTTATTAAAGTATCAGTCACATTTTCCTTTATTAACCTGTCCATCTGAATTTTTCTATTTTTAAATAAAGCTCATTAAATAGTTACATTTGAAATGTATCATTCATATAGAATGCTAATTATTCAGATTTTTAATAGTAGACTTCCTAAAATTAATTTTTATTTCAAGTCTAGTCTGAAGATCAGGGTCCCGCTTTGTTCTGTGTACTCCATGGTAACGTTTCTAACGTGTACTCTACAGCTTTTATAAAGAGTCAGGCGCTGCAAACGTTTCTCTGAAATAATGTCAACAGTAGCAGATGTATGTGGATCTTTCTTGAAGAAAATAAGAATTGCCTCAAGGGGCCGGGGATTTAGCTCAGTTCTATAGCACCTGCCTGGCAAAGTGTGAGGTCCTGAGTTTGATTCCCGGTACCTCCCCCCAAATTAATTGCCTTGGAATTTAGTGAATAGCCAAATGGTTGAACAGTTTAGGAAATTACTTGTGCTTTATCCTTCCTACCCATGGCATCCAACTCTACTTGGTAAAATACAAGAAAGGAGTTGAACTTTTTTAGTAGAAATGGGTAACTTTTTAAGTTTAAAGTTCATATTTTGTGACAGACTGAAGGTTTACTCTGAAGTGAAGCCAAAACGCCATTATAACTCTGTACTTACAATGACCTGGAATGAGGTCAATGATTATTTTGAAACCTCTCTTGAATCTGCATTCTCTGAGCACTCTGAGTGTAGTGAGACTTAATTGGAAAAGCCCATTTATAATTAACTACATTTCGGAAGTGCTGATTCCTCGGGTGATTTTATCATTACAGGAAGATGGGATGAACAACATGCTCAATAAAAGTATGGATTTCAATAAAATTGCAGTGGGTTAAACTTTGCCATTTCTTGGGTCATAATTTAAATGTTTAATTAGTTGTAAACAATTATAGGATAAGATACTGGCTACAGTTTGGTGGAAGGAATGTTATTATGCCTTTATTTTCATTAAAAGAATATAGCAAAAATGTTTCTATTTGGCTGTTTGACACAGGGTCTCGCTCTGCAGTTAGGCTGGCCTTGAACTCACAGCATTCCTCCTCCCTCAGTCTCTGGAGTTATGAAATTACAGGCATGTGCCACCGCACCCAACTGTGTTGTATTTAGGAATTGTTGTGGAAAATAAAGAAATATCTTAAATTCATCCACGTTTGGAGCTTGTTTGGAGGTCCTAGCAGGGAAGCGCAGCTACTCGTATGGCCTTGACTAAGGAATGGTCCTTTCAGTGGTGGTCGTCCTCTTTGACCAAGTGCTCAGCTTTGGGCTGAAAATCAAAATATATGGACCATAATTTATCTTTTCAAGCATTCAAAGTCTGATCGTTAGTGTACAGAAGCCAGAGCGAATAGTAACAAAAGATATTCATATGTTTTATTTCATCTTCCCCATCTGTTTGACAAATTAATGTCTTTATTTCATTTGAATTGTATGGCCCTTGACAACTTCTCTCCTATTCAGAATATGCTTGTTTAATTCAACCTGCTGAATTAATGCTCTGCCCCAAAAATAGATTTATTCAGGAATTCAGCAATAGAATAATAGATATTCGTTTTAGTGAAATAATTGGTGATAGTAGGAACTTGCCATAGTTTTTGTTTTTATTTAAGGAAGGTATAACAAATGAGTTTTTGACTGAGGATGTAGCTCAGTGCAGCACTTTGTCTGCCATGCTCTAGGTCCTTTGTTCTGTTCTCAGCATTGCAATTCAAAAGCTTTGTGTGGGAGTAGTTAATGAGTTTTCAAATCATGTCAGTTTTGACATAAATCCTGTGATCATGAGAAAGTTGCTGTCAGTGTGTGCATGAGTAATGCTATTCTATAGAATTGTTAAGAGGAGTGGGTATGACAGTGTCAGTGTCAGGTCATGGTTAATAACAGGGGCTCTACCCCTTAGTAGTTTTGTGAATTTAGGTAAGTTACTATTTTTCTTAACTGTAAAATTGGAACAAGAACATTATGCTTTAAGAGAAAAAGAAGGAGGAGAAAAGTAACAGTAGGTGTTTATTAGGTTACTGTGAGAATTCACTGAGTATTAAAGAATGCTTAACATACAGTAAATGATCAATAAATATTGACAACTGTTGAGGATATGATTGTAATGATGAAGATAACAATATATAGCCTTAAATAGTATATGACACATAATAGTTATGTAGAAATAGATTCCTTGTTTGCATGCATCCTGCACTAGCATTTCCTAGAAGACTTGCCCAAATACAAATCGTTGAATTTCTTTCCCTCTAGAATTTTTTTTTTTTTTTTTTTTTTTTTTTGAGACAGGCTCTCACTGTGAAGTTCCGGCTGGCTTTGAACTCACTATGTAGCCCAGGCTGGCCTCAAATTCACAGCAATCCTCCTGCCTCAGTCTCCTGAGTGTTGTAATTATAGGTGTGTGCCACCATCCCTGACCAGAATTTCTTACTTAACAGGCCTAAGAGGGGCTCAAATATTTGGATTCCTAACAACTTTTTAGGAGATACTGATATTCCTGGCTTCAGGTGAAAAGAGTCTGGTATTTGGAGCACAGTTAGCCACTCCCTCATTTTAGACTCTTAAACTAAGCTTATGATGGAGAGAATTAAGTCAGGAAGAGATTGCAGTAAGTCTTCATGAGGCTTTAGAGCAGGCACAGGTAAGAGGCGAATGGATAGGTCAGGAGGACAGGAGGTTGTATAACATACTCATCTGTTGGAATCAAAACTAGTAGTTGATCCATTAGTCAAAAAAGTCAATTAACACAGATTTTTAAAAAATTTCTTACTTTAAAACTTATAATTAGAAATCAGTAATATAGTGTAAAGCCTTCCAATACAATCTGTTGACCAGGGTTTTTTATTTTATAGAGAACCTTGGTACTTGCAAAGAAATCTGACTGTTATATTCTTAGATTTCTATGTCATTTTCTGTTCTAGTAACGTATTATGTATTAATACATACTGTATTATGTAAGCTTATTTCAACCATAGATAGAAATATATAAACCGTAATGGAATGGGTCTTCCATGAATGTTTGTTAAATGATAAAGAACTCTATTTTACTTAAGCAAAAAAGGGAAAACTGTTTCAGGCTTCATTGGAATTTATCAGCAGGTGTAGCAGTGCTGAGTCTAGGGGGAAGGGCCAGCACTGCCCTGTGGCCCTGCTGGAGGCTGCCCCAGCACGGACCAAGGTTAGCTCTTCTCCATGCGATCCTGGATATGCCTCATCTTTGGCTTTCTTGCCATTTCATAAGTGATAGGAAAAGAGAATTCTTCAGCACTTTCTGAATCTTACATCTACTCAGGCTCCTTCTTAATAATATGGTCCCATCTGTTAGGTTTTTCTTCCTTGTTATTCGATGTTAATTTCCAAGAATATTTTTTCTTTACTTTGTCATTTTCTTTCTACAAATTGCAGGTTGTTTTATTTGGGGGGTATGGAGGAAAAAAGTAAGATATAAGCAGTTACACTGACTCAAAATAGGATTTGACAGCAATAGAAAGGTTCAATAAATCTATATTTTTTATACCTTATATTTTGCCTTCTTTCAGTTTTACTTTGATGTCAGTTTATGTACGTACGGTGTACATGTATATATAAGGTACATGTATATATGATATAACTCAAGACATTAATAATTTTTCTGTAGCATGTTCTCTAAAAGTAAGACTCTTTCTAAAGGGAAATTATCTTTTCTTTCCCCAGAAGTTTATAAGCCAGTAAATATATCCCCAAGTTTATTTTACGGTATATTCTTTTGATTGATTGATTGATTGATTGATTGATTTTGTGCCAGGGATTGAACTCACAGCTTCATGCTTGCCAGGCAGGTTCTTAAGCCACTGAGCTAAATCCCCGGCAAGTTTTTTATTTTAATGTTTGATTCAAAATATAAAAACATTTTGTAAAAGGAATACGGTGGCTTTTTAAAAAAAGAATAACCAAAGTTGAATGTTTAGAAAATATACCAAATTTAGATTGAAAAAGACAAAAGTAGAGATTTAAGAATATGCTTAATAAAAAACATTTTATAGTATTATTTTAGCATATCTAAAATTTCTGGATTTTTTGTTGTTGTTATTACTTGTGATAGAAAAAAAGTTTTTCTTTCATGCCTTTATGTATTATCAGAACTCTTTCTTGTGTTTATGAGCAAATATGAGGTTTTTTTAAAACATGCTTTGGGTAGACTTTTTTATTTTTAGTGATCTAATATAACTAATATTTCTTTAAAGCTAGCTGATATGTAAGTTTTCTGATAAAAAACTTGCTGCATTGAGATAACTGGAACTGTTTTGATATTTAATCCTTCCATCTTCCTTTCCCCTCTTAACTTCCCCCTGAGCTCAGTCTTCCCATTTCAGTAGCACCAAGATTCCCAGGCTCCCTACCTCAGCTCTCTCAGTTTTACTCCTGAAGTGACAGCCCATTTACTGTCAAAGGGTAGTAAGAACCAGTAATAAAACTGCTACTCACCTTCTTTTCTGTTTTTAGATCCTAATCTATGATTATTCCCCACACCCTTGTCCACTGATTCTACAAAATTCCTAGGTTAATCATTGGCTTTTGCTTATTCTCTTTGATTTTTAAATTTGTTCATATTGAATCAAATCTTGGCTAGCTTAACTCTTCAACGGATCAGACCATGATTAATTTGATTTGGCCTATCTTGTGGAAAAAATAGGCCTCATTTATAAATATGAAAGTTGTTAAGTTCATTTTTTTTTTGTTTTGTTTTTGGGTTTTTTTTTTTTTACTGGCTGCTTAAATCTTTATTGCTAATTAAGGTGGTCTATGACTGACCAAGTAGTAACGTTGTTTATTACTTTCCCATTATCCACATAGCAGAATCTGATTTTGTTCCAAAACAATTTTATATTGCCATATTATACTATAAGTTTTATTCATGCCTTAGCTATCAGTGAATGGGAGCAAAGAGGTTTTTGGAGAAAGATATAGAAAGAATGAAATTAAAGGTCAAAATAGAGGTTCCACTGATAATCGAAAATAATTGAGGCTAGGTATAGTGGCACATACCTGTAATCCCTGCACTCAAGAGGCTGAGGCAGGAGAATTGCTGCTAGTTCAAGGCTAGCCTGGGCTACAAAGTGAGATTAAGGCCATCCCGAACTTCATAGTGAAACCCTGTCGCACCTAACATGCGTGTGTGTGTGTGTGTGTGTATAATTTTTTTTTTGTACCAGCGATCAAACTCATGACCTTACATTTGCCAGGCAAGCACTTATGCTGCTGAGCTAAATCCGCAGCCCAAAACCCTTTCTCAAAAAATGAGCAAACAGTAATAATAATTTGGAATTAAGAAAGCATACTTTTGATATGTGATAGCTTATATAATTCATAACACTATACTACTAGTTAAAAATCAAAAGTCCCAAAAGTCCCCAAAAGTCCCAAAAAAGAAATTCTCACACATATTTCTAGCACTTCATGTACAACATTTTAAATGTAAAATGTATGTTATAACCTAGATACTGGTTTATATTTTCATGTCTCTTCTGATTATAAACATTTTCCTGTTTCACTGATAGTCATCATATTTTATTTGAAGAATAAGAGTTTTATTAGCAACCTCTCAAGCTGACAAATTATGACCGTTCTTACCCACTGTTAGACAGTTTTCTCTTCTAGCAGAGGTGTTTCAGCTGTCCAGTTTTGTTGCCAGGGTTCCCGGCAGGTCTACCACATTGCTTTTTATCAGTCTGCTGCTGGCATCTCCCCGGGCTAGCAGTTTATCAAGTGACTCTCATTCTGGTTCCTACTGCCAACTGTAAACAGTCTGATGACAGCAGACACAAGCTAAGTATCAGCTTGAGTTCATATTAAATTTCATTTATTGAAAAAAAATTTGATTTATTGTCTAGAGGGGTAAATTCACTGTGTTGGGAAATCTTGTTGCAACTAAAATAAGAGAAAATGTTCTGAGAAAACAGTTTCCAAGTACCAGACACAAGCTGCAATGTACTAGTGTCATCATGTATGCTATATTATAGAGGTATTTCTGATTTCTTTTTTGAATAATTCTGTATGAATTGAAAATAAGGTAGATTAAAAAAATTTATAAGCTTTTTAAAAATTTAAACTTTTTGCAGATTTCATTCTCCTCTTTGCCTTCCTTATTCTCTCCTTTTCTCTTGCATTCCTCTCATTATGTACTCATTCCTCAAAAGAAAAATCACTTCTTGAGTGTGTGTGCCATCTTATTTTTCTTCTAAAGTAATTCTTTGACTGTTTTATTTTAGTTACTTACGTTAATCCAAAGGTTTTTCAGCTTTTTAAAACTACATACCTAAAATGAGTTTCATGTCCATTTCTAAGTTGTATTATATTTAGATCAGTTGACCTGTGACTTGCTTTGGCTTCAAAAACTTGTTTCTTGTTGGGTGTAGGCATATGTCAGCTACTTGAGAGACTGAGAAAAAGATCTTTAAGTCTCTGACTCAGGTGGAAATTTGTTTCATATGAAAGGCTGCTTCAGAGTCAGTTTTAATCCTAAAGTTACATTGTATGCTTGAACTAAAGTGTAACTCTTTTTTGTTTCCCCACCCCTTTTCTTCAAGGAATCAGCAGGCGGAGATCTTCAGTCCCCTTTAACACCAGAAAGTATCAATGGGACAGATGATGAGAGAACACCTGACGTGACCCAGAACTCAGAGCCAAGGGCTGAGCCAGCTCAGAACGCATTGCCATTTTCACATAGGTACAGGTTTGCTTCCACAATCATGATTAAGTAAGATATATAAATAAGAAAGCTGGTTTGTTTTCAGACACTCTCAAAGTCACAATTTTGAATGAAAATTCCAGGTCAGAGTTCTTTTACTAATTTGGGTATTGTTGCCTAAATGGACTGGAGCAAACATTCCCTTTATCTGTGTGGAAGGAATGTGGTATATTGAACTAATTACAGAGAAACTGCTGTTCAGTGAAACAAAATACTGTAAATCCCTTCTACCTTTGTTGTTGTTGTTGTTGTTGTTGTTGTTGTTCTTCTCCTTCTCCTTCTCCTTCTCCTTCTCCTTCT
>PVJX010022088.1:0-31043 GCA_004027295.1 Dolichotis patagonum | reverse complement strand
TCCAGGAGAGGTAAATACAAAAGAGATTGAGGGCAGCAATAATGCAACATCAAACACAGCGTTAGCGGACATAAAGAGATATCATCAGGACCTCGTAAGTGGGACCAAAACTGAAATATTAATTCAAATTAAACAAGAGATAAGTAGATTAATAAAAGAAGGGCTGGGCACCTCTCAAGAAGGCACAGACAGAAGAATGGAGGAACAAAAATGGAGAGAAAAATTTAATGAATAACTCAGGGAAAACCTAGAATTCATGAAACAGACTCAAAGAGATTATCAGGAAACTAAAGACTCCAGAGAAAGCTGGCAAAACTGCTTGAAAGAAACCAAAGATAGACTATCAAAAATTGAACACAGGCTTGCAATGTGGGGTCATGAAAGGGAAGATCTCTTAAAAATAACAAGGGAGCAGGCAGTAAAGATACAAAGACTGGAAGATGACAAGAGGATATATAACTTAAGAATAAAATATATGAATGAAGAAGCAGGAATCAAACCAGAGGAATTACAAAGGCTATTCACAGCAATTATTAAAGAAAATTTCCCAAGCATAGAAAAAAGAAATGATATGCAGAGGTATGAAGCATACAGAACTCCAGCCACCTACAACCCAAACAGAGCTACACCAAGACACATAATAATCAAGATAACAGAAATTCAATATAAGAACAGAATATTAAAAGCCATCAGAGAAAAGAAACAGATCACCTATAAAGGAAAACCCATCAAAATCATGGCAGACTTCTCGACACAGACCATCAGGTCAAGAAGAGCTTGGAGTAATTCAAGCACTGAAGGAGAACAATCTCCAGCCCAGATTGATGTATCATGCAAAACTCTCTCTAGAAATTAATGGAGAAACAAGATGCTTCCGTGACAAAGAGGAACTAGGAGAATTTGTGACCACCAGTCCAACCCTACAAAAAATACTGAAGGATATTCTAGGGAGAGAGAACAAAAATATGAGCATTTCAGGAACAGTGGCAGAGAGGCCTCAGCGAACGAGACAGACAGTGGAGTGGAAGAGAAAAATAGACTATCAATGGTAGAAATATAGAATAGCAGAAATGAGGCAGAGAAGAATGGCTATAATCTCTAGTATAGAGGGCCTCAAAATAGTAACAGAGAGAAACACAGGCAGAGTAGATCAGGAGATAGGGTCCATTGAGATGCTCTTTATAGGGAGGCAGTGGGACCCAAAACAAGCAGTGAACCCCATGGGAGTGAAAGGGGAGGAATTGTCTAAAAAATGAAGGCAGAGGATACTGTTAATGGGCTAACAAGATTTAAAATTTACATTATTCTCACCACTCTGCTTGGATGGATTACGTGCTGTTCCAGTTTGTCTACTTATACTAGACTTGAGGACATGGTCAGCTATCCCAAAAATAAGAGGCCATGTTATGGTAATCATCCCTAATTTTCCTATCAACTTAATCTGAAGCCCTTTATAACTTACACTGTCTTATAATGACTGATCTTATTTGAATCTGGTTTGTTAGATTGCTACTTTGTATTGGCTGATTTTATTTAAATCTGTTATGATGGATAGCATCAAGTCTAAGTGTATAGGCAACTACACTGAAGATGACAAGATTCACTAAGATACCCACTCTGGTTTGACTATTACTTGCTTTTGAAGTCTTATAATGTCTCCAATGCTACGTATTTATTAATGTTGTTATACACTGCTGAGACACCATGGTAACCATTGTAGATCACCTTGTATTGTGGTTTTATGTGACGTTTCTGTCTCATGCTTTTCTAGGAATTGTTTTGTTTTTCCTGCTAATACAGAAATGATAGATATACGTGTAGAGACTCATGCATGTGTGTAGAGCTTATAAACAGTTTATGAGAACCAACTATGTAACACATGTTGAAATGAACAACTACTTTTAAGAAAAAGAGACATTACAATACCCAGTGCTGATTCCATAATGTCATGATGTGAAATCCAGCAAAACTATCACTTTTTGTTCAAAGTGATCTTAGCTTGCTTTGCCTTGTTTAAGTTCAACACACATTAAGGTATGGACAGCTGTTTTGAGAAGAATGAGATACGCTATGACAGCCATTCTTGGCTTCCCTAATGTCTGGTCTTGAAGACTTGAAATGCCCTCCTCATCCTGCTCAGATCAATTCCATACAAGGTTGTTTCATGTGAATTCCCTGTATGTGACAATATGGACAACTATTTGGACTAAAACAAGAGTTAATATGATAGAGAGTGAATATCTCCGATTGTCTAGTTTTGAAATTTATGTCTCTTTTTGCTTTCTTGTGATCCACTTTGTTCTGTTTTATTGTGTTTAAGTTTACCCTTTTGATATAATTGCATGTATATTTGCATGGGTAAGATGGATGCCCATATCGCTGTTTTTGTCAGATTGTGGAGCAGAACTGTTGACAGTCTCACTGTTTGAATGTCTACTTTACATGTTTTAACTTTGTAAATTGAACAACTATTTCCAAGAAGTCAGTAGTGTAATTTGTCAAGCAATAATTTTTTTAGGTTTTTTTGTTGTTGTTCTTTTCCTTTTTTCCTTGGAATACTGTATTGTTGCTACCCTTTATTCTATTTTGTTTTGTTTTGTTTCTCTTTAAATAAAATTATAAAAAAATAAAAATAAAAAATAAAACCAATGACAAAAACAATATGATCATCACAATAGATGCAGAAAAAGCATTTGATAAAATCCAATACCCATTCATAATAAAAATCCTACAGGGAATTGGAATAGAAATTCTTAATCTCCATCTGATAAAAGCTATTTCTGATAAACTAATAGCTAACAACATAATAAATGATCAAAAACTGAAAATATTACTCTAAAATCAGGAAGAAGAAAAAGATGCCTACTGTCATTACTCCTATTCAATATAGTTCTAGAAACATTAGCCATGACAATTAGATAAGAGAAGGGGATAAAAGAATAAGACTGGTTAAAGAATATGTTAAATTATCATTATTTGCAGATGACACAATACTCAACATAGAAGACCCTAAAACCTCCATCAAAAACTCATAGATTTATTTTTATTTTAAGGTGAATAAAACTCAACAACATAAAACAGAAATAATCCATCCAAACAAAGCAGTCAAGTTGGTATATAATTTCAAAACAGGACAATAAATCATCAACAATGGCTACCAGAATATATCATGTTATCTTCATAATAGTTGTCCATTTTCTCAGACACAGTAAAATTGAATAAAACAAAACAGAATGAAACAAATCAAAACAGAGCACTGACTAAAACAAAACAATAAATTGAAACAAAACAGTGAGAAAAATATTGGATCTGAAAAAACAAGACAGAAGGAAATCCCCCATATTTGCGACACTGCATACTGTCATCCTCCCAGTAGATGTTTAGACTATCAGCCCTAGTCCTGTAAAGTCAGTCAAACAAAACAAGCATTTAGTTGTTTTAGTACCTCAGTCTGTGCTCTGAACCAGCTGACTGCTTGCAGCAGAGTGGGGAGGAAGTCTTGATTCTCAGCCTGCTCACAGGAAAAGCAATCTGCATTCTCTTTCTGGGCCCCCCAAAATTCACAGATTTAATAATAAAATACAACAACATAGCAGGATACAAAGTCAGCACTCAAAAATCAGTAGCATTCCTGTAGACAAATAACAAATTCAGAGAGACATTAAGGAAATAACACTTTTCACAATAGCATCAAGAAAAATGAAATATCGAGAGATCAGTCTAACAAAATAAGTCAAAAGCTTTTGTATCAAAAACTACAGTACTCTGAAAAAGATTAAAATGGTCATTGGGAAATGATAAGATACCCCTAGTTTTTAATAGGCAAAACTGGTGTAGTGAGAATGGCTATACTTCCACAATTGTTATATAGATTTAATGCAGTCCCAATCAAAATATCAATAGCATAAATCACAAAACTAAAGAAAACAACCCTAAAATTCATTTGGAGCTGGAAGAACCATAAACAACAAAAGTAGTTCTAGGCAACAAAGGGAAGACAGAGAACATCAAAATCCCTGACTTGAAATTATACTACAAAGCTACCATGATAGAAACAGGTTGCTGATGTCAAAAAAATAGACTTGAAAATCAGTGACACAGAACAGAAGATGCAGAAACAACTTCAAACATACTGACTCACCTTATGTTTGACAAAGCAGCCAAATGCCCTCACTAGGAAAAAATGATAACCTCTTTAGTAGATGAAGCTGGGAAAACTGGCTTTTCACAGGCCAAATATTAATGTTATAACCGTGTCTCTTATGATACACTAAATTTGAATGGTTCAAAGATCTAAATATTAAAACAAACAATTGTCTGGAAGATAGAATATGTAAAACTGTTGCAGACAGCTATAGGCAAAAACTTTATGAACAAAACCCTGATTCCCCAGGGAACAGTTCAAAGCATTGACACTGGGATCACATTATGTAAAACACTTCTGTACAGGAAAGCACCAAAATGAAGAGAATTCACAGGATGGGAAAACTGTTACCAGCTATGTCTCAAAGGAATAATATCCAAAATACAGACCGAAGTCAAAAATCACACTCCCCCGATTTAAAGACCCAATTCTATAATGGGTCTTGAACAATTCTATAATGGGAAATGAACAGATGCTTCTCAAATGAAGAAGTACAAACAGCAAATAAATATATTTTAAAACTGTTCAGCATCACTAGCCATTCAAGAAGTGCAAATTAAAATACTGAGATTCTGTCTCCAGAATACTGCTTGTCATTAAGAAATCAACCAATAACAAATGCTGGTGAGACTGTGGATGAAAAGACATTATTCTCTACTATTGCTGTAAATGTAAATAAGTACAATCAATATGGACATCAGTACAGAGATTCCTTGAAAAACTACAACTAAAGATTTCAATTCATCCAGCAACTCCTCTTTTTGGTATCTTCCCAAAACAGTTAAAAGCTGATAAATGCATGCCCATGTTTATAGCAGCATAATTTATAATAGCTAAATCTTGGAAACTGCCCAGATACTCATCAATTGCTGAATTTAAAAATGTTATTTTTACATGTAATGGAGTACTATTCTGCTAAAATGAAGGATAAACTTGAGACCATGTTTGTAAATGAAATAAATCAAACATGAACATTTAAATATTGCATTATTTTCTTCTGTGAGAAACCGAAAAAGTAAATAAGGACTAAAATGGATTATGAATATTGGGAAGGAGAAACAAAATGCTTAGATTAGTAGGGAGTGAGGGAGGGGGACGGTGTAGTAGGCAGCATTTTACTAGAGAAAACATACATAACACAAGATATACAAATGTCTGAGAAATTACAAGATTGGATTACAATGGTCAGCCACAGAGTCAGATAACGACGTGTGCAGAGCATGTCTGCAGGCTAGAGGCTGAAGGATTCAGTCTAAGATCTCGAGTTCACTGAAGTGTCCCATGCAAGTCTGCACCAGGAGGCCAATGGAATCTGTGCCAGAAGGTTGAAGAATCTATTCTGGAAGTATAAAGGATCCAAGGCAGAAGTCAATGAGTCTGTGCTAGAAGTCAGGAGATGATGTCCAAGCTGAAGGTGAAGATTGGAGCTTCTCCAAGGAATGGAACCTCATCTGTCCTTCCTCCTTCCCTTTTATACTGTCCAGGAGATGAGCCACCCCAGGGTGGGTCTTTTACACTGTAGGGTATAGAATTGCTAAGCCAATTTAATTAAGCTTGTAAATGTCTCAAGTTGATATAATCAATCAACAATTACAATCCATCCCTTGTCAATTTGGCAACCAGACACATTTCTGTAAACCAGCCTCCAGATACAAAGACATGCATATAATTGCACCTAACATAACTGTCCCGTGTACAAACAGAAACGCACTAATTCCCTCACCAGAATAGAATGTAAGTTTTCTTTAGTTGATGCTTATCATTTCATTACTTCCACATTCTAACACAGGTTTAACTCTCTCCAAGAACCAACGTTAAGTCTATCAACATTACATTGCATTACACTAGAACCATCTCTGGGGAGAAATACTAACTACAATCCTCTTTTCTGTAGCTAATCATGGGATCATAGCTGCTATTTAGAACTATCTCCTTCCACTACCCATTCTGTGTTGTTTGGCCTTTAGAAGCACCTTAGCGGGTCTTGGCTCTTTCCCTGGTGGAGTGACCCATACCCTCATTTCTGAAGGTTCTGGACCATTTGTCACTTTGCCTGAATTAGATTGTTGTAATTTCCCATTTATTTTAATAGCAGGGCATGATAGTACTAAAAGATATCCTAAGGGATCTCCTTTACTCCACATATATTCTTCTTTCCAGGTGACTTCAGCAGTACACAAGCCTCACTACTACTAGTTTCTTGAAAGACTGCAGTTCATTTTTCCAGTGTCCTTTTCTTCTAAACAACTATGTTCTCGTCTATTTCATCTTTGCAACCCACAATTCCACTAGAGCCTTCCATCTGCCCAAATGCTTCAAGTTACTCTCCTGGTTCTTTGCTATAAATTTCCAACATAGATCTGACTGAGAGCTCTCAGTGGTAACCATGTTACCATCCCAACAATAGACTGCATTAACATTTTCCTGCCACCCAGGTAACATCTCTAAATGCAAGCAAAATGCAAACCAACTTTCAACCAAAACACAATATACTACCAAGAATCCAGCAGTCGATGCAGTTTTTCTCAGTAGAAGCCTCTTAAGCTTCATCTTAACCGGCAGCGTTTCCATCAGTACTCTGATTTTCCAGGCTCCAATCAGAATCTCCAATGTAGTTTACAGCATACAGGGGCTGTCTTTTTGGCCAGTCTCTCAAAATCTTTCCAATTTAACTCCCAGGGCTCCTAAGCCATTTGGCAAGGCAACATAACAGCACTGACCCCACTCTCCTGGGACCAATTTTTGTCACAGTCAGGAGTTTGCAAGGAGAACAATTACATACAGGACACATAATTTATAGTGTTACTTATAATGGTCACCCAAGAAGTCAAATACAAAGAAAGTGCTGGAAATGTGTCCACATGCACTGCAGACCTAGAAAAATCCAGTCAATCGGCCTGGATCCCATGGCAATTACCATGAGTTCAGCTGACAACCTAGAGCCCACAGCAATGACTCATGAAAGTCTATTTCATGGATCTGCACTGGGACGGTCCAAAGGTCAGCAGTGAAATCTAGAAAGTCTATGTCAGTGGGGTGAAGGACCTGTGCTAGCAGGTGAAGGGTTCTGTTCTGGAGCCAAAAAGCAAAACTGAAAATAAGGACCAGAGCTCCCCTGAGATGTATTACAGCCATCCACAGTGACGATGAGGGCCCAAACTCCTCCGAGGATGAGAGCAGCCAAGTGCATATCAGGGAACCAGCATGACACGCTCCTGCAGGAGAACAAACTGCTGCAAAAAAGCAACACTTGGGAGCACCCACAACAAATCAAACTCTATTACTACTTTATTCAACACTCCCACCATTAGATGTCTTCTAGTTCCTGTGATTGTTCAATAGATCATTTTCCAACTTTTTGTTTCCCAGTTGCTTCTTCTCTATATATTTTTGAGTAGGTAATATATTCACAAACATGGTAGATGTTTATGTTTTTTGGCTACTAATCATTTCCTTCCTACCTGAATGGTGGTATAAGTACACTTTTTTCTGCTGATGGGATTTTGGCCCATGTAATTTTTTTAGTTTCATGATGCATTAGTTAATGGAATCTTTACTAGTGTAAGACTGGTAAGAACTTGAAATATGCCTGAATAACGAGGCATGCACTCCCACGCTTCCAACACCACTACTGGTAGAATGTCGTGAATACTACTTATTTAAAAACAATACGGAATATAATGGGACCCAATATGATGCTTGAAATGAAGGTCTAATCAATCCAACATACACCAGGTGAGCAGCAGCCAACCCATAGTTACCTGAAATAGGATAAATAGTAATTGTCTTAAGGTGTTACGTTCTGGAGTAGACTGTTTTGCAGCATTACATGTAGCTAATGTATACAGAGAGCAGTGCAACAAACTCAAATGCAGCAATGAAATGCAATTCTCCTTCATCCCTCAATCTCTAAGGACTTAAGACTTTGACTAGAAAGTACATACTATTTATTACCAGTTGCTAACATGTCACTTAGAATGTAGATGAATGAGAAATATAAAGTGATAGACAAATAGACATGCAGACACAAGAGACAAATAGACATCAATAAAGATCACATATATGTACCATTACATGACTTTATGTTTTTTCACTTACTTTTGTACTGATCCTTCAAGAACCAAACTCACATCCTTGTGCTTGCCAGACAGGATCCATGTCACTGAGCTGTATCCCTGGCCCTTTGCCTCAATTATACTCAATTATACTCCATCTACGAAACTATGAGAACATACTATGGTAACTTTCATTTCTGGAAATTATAGGTTATTTCTGAAATTTTTATTTTGTCTAATTTTGAATAATCTTCATTCATCCTGATGTCAGTCTTTGATTTGAAAGTTTCACCATATATTATTTTTCAACAAAAATAAAATTTAACATGTTTTTTCTTTAGGGAAAACTAAATACCTGTAATTTTCTTTCATTTAATTGTCAAAATAAACATTGGCAATATAATTGTGATATATCTATCTCATCAAGGTATAAAAAGTTATAGATCAAACCTAGTATGTGAAGTGAATTTGATTATGTCCAAAGCTGTCTATTATACATTACTGCTTGATTTTGTGTACTTACTGAAAATGTATAGTATCCCCTTTTGTCTTATTATAATGAAATACCTGAAGTTGGGTAACTTCATGAATAAAGAGATTTATTTAGCTCACAGTTTTTAATGGTGATTGGCCTGCATGTAGAGAGGGTCTACTTACTATCAAAATCTCAAACTAGTGCGGCTATCTCCAAGTTTCTTCTGTTCTTTCTCCTTCTTCTTATAAAGCTACTAATACTCAATCATGGGGGCTCCACTCCAAGGCCCTTAGCTAATCTTAATGGCATAACAAAGGTTGCATCATAATATAATGTTTGCATCCTCTCGATGCCTTCACAAATGAAATTAACCTTTCACATGTGAACTCTTGGAGAATAGACACAAAAAATATCCAAATACTATAGCAGTGTCTAATGTCAAATAGTACAAATTCTATTTCAAATTAAATTCTTGAACTTGCTCTTCCTACATGGTGTACTACAAGTAGAAATGAAATAAATAGGGGCTAATAAAACATTAAAATATTCACTTATTTGCTTAATTTCTATTTATTACACATTTAATAGTATAGCTAGCCATATATATATATGGCTAGCTATAGTGCTTTTTATAGTGTGTATTTTTTCCAAAAAAATTAAAATTGTGTGAAGTATAGCTGAATATACTGCATCAAAATATATCACTTTAACATAAAATTCTTCTGAACTAAAAACACCTAAGAAGATGCAAGCACAAGAAAAATATTTTACCCTTTCCTTAATTGTTCAAAAACACAACATAAATTTTGAAAATGCCTTTTTCTCTGTACTTGGTAGTACAGAAGTTAATCACCAGCCAACTTCAGACCCTTCTGGATGTAGCAGCATAGAAATCGACGTAACAAATCTTACCAAAGTTCACTTCCTGGATTTTTTGTTTTGTTTTGTTTTGGCTTGATTTGGTTTTTTGACTTGTACTATACTTAAAAGGGCTCACTAAATGTCATCTTGTAAAATATTTAATGACTTGTAGTCAAATACACAATCATACAATATGCAGGACGTGTTCAGAGTCCATAATTCCAAATGCATTAGATATAATTAAATCATACTATCATATCTGAGTTAGATATGAAAATACAGTATGTGTGGCCCAGACTTATCAGTGGAAAATGCAAAAATATGTCAGTTGCTAAACAACAATAACAGAAGTCTGCTACTTTTTAAATAAACTTTAAAAGATTTTTCTAAACTTGTTCTATTTTCCAAATGAACAACTTTTATTTGCTTTCAAGTTTTAAATATTGCTAAGTCACATCAACTGAGAAAAGATTTAGATCCAAGCACGTTTACATGATCTTTGCATAAATAATTAACAGAACAGAAGATAAGCTAACAAAACACCAAGGCTATAGAGTGTAGCCGCACTGTGGGATAAACTGGTATTTAAAAACAATACAGTTTGACGGTATTCTAAAACATATGCAAACACATTAAGCTAAGTAAACGTGAAACACAATTAAAAATTTGTCTAAATCTACTTCCCTGGAGTGGAGATTTTATAACAATTGCTTAATCATATACATGTGTGACACATTTTAATATTTCCAAAATATACAGGAAGAACATAGTGCTTCTAACATGGGAAAAGTTTTTAAAATTCATGAAATAATGGTCAGAAAACATTCCAAAGAATTTGATATTGAAAAGACTATAAAATCACTTAAATTTCCACATAATTGTGGTGTTCATTTATTTTAATATTAAAATGTAATTTTCTTTTACTTCCTCTCCCAGAATTGTCAGAAAAATATGTTTTGCTTAACTGACAGACCTTAATTATGTATGTACCACATGATAATTTGGGGGAAATTTAAATATTAGACCAATAAAAGTGGGACTAGAAATATAGTTCAGTGGCAAATCACTTGCTATTGGATTTGACTCCCAGGATCTCAATAAATTATTAAAAATAAATATAATATATCTAATTTAGATTCTCATTGTCACCTTGTTCCAGAGTTCCTGCCTCTTATAAATCCATTTCCTTTGCTAACTCGTTCCCCTGCATCAATGTGCAATTCCTCTCTCATGTGCTTTCAGCCTGATAGGGCACTCACTGGTATTCGTATGTATGAATTTCTTCTGTGCGGGTAATAACTCCAGTCGGAATTTTGGTGGATACAATGTGGCAAATATCATACAAAAGCAAACTTAAAAGCAAGCTACACACAAAATTCAGGAAGTGCCTCCCTCTCTTATTGCTAGTCTTCATGTATTTTAGCAACTTCATCACTCCCAACATGTGCAGTTATATTAAAGAGTAGTTTAGGTGTTTAAGTCTCTTAACTCCTAATAATGATTCTTTCCTGATAAAACTGATATCATTTCACATAGCAAAAAAACAAATGGTAGGTACTATAAGCTAGAGCACTAACTACCACTAAAGTCTATCATGAAAAATTTATCTCTCTCAATATTTCTTTTGAACTCAAGGAAATTAACGGTTTATAATTATTATACCTTTAAGGTTTTCTAACACTAGCTAACAAAACTTTTCTTAATAAAAACTAAACAAACCAGGAAGGGGTTGTCAGAAGAGAGATCTTAAAAACTGAATTTTTAAATTTTTTTTTTATTCTTTCCACTTGTAGCTATAAAATTTTTGCTTTCAACTGAAAAGTACTGTAATTAGAATATGAGCCAATTTACAAAAGTTATGTAAATAATAATGTAAGATGTTTAAATCTATGGCAAAAATTATCAATTGTAATGAAATAATTGTTGGTAAACACTTGTCTAGGAAAAACACAGTTAACACTGTTGGAGATTTTACTGCCGACCACAAAGCTTTTTTAATTCAGCTACACTGACACAATGTGGTTTCAAATTACTCTTTGTGCTGGGGTTTTTAAAAGCCAAGTACCTGAGAAAAGAATGGAGTATGTAGTGTTCATTATTTAATAAATGAAACTGTGCTGTTTCACTGGGACAGGTGAAATTTCAAATTTGAGTAATTCTACAAATGAATCATAACATCATTCAATTTTAATGGATATTATACCATATATGACACTCTCAAAAATAGATTGACATAAACAATAGTTACTTTACATTGTTTTTTAAATGTCATCTCAGTAAAAGTAGAGAACTTATTATATAGAGTTACATTATTTCAAGGTAAAACTTGAGAGGTATAAATAACATTTCAAAATATAACCTACACTGAAATTGATAAAATTCTAAGTAAACAGATGAATCATTAACGAATAAATAGCATCAAATATTAATCACCTTAATGGAAACTTCTCCAGCAAGTGATGTTAAAAACTGAGTTCTTGAAGTTCCAGTGTAGACATGTATATCACTGAAATGAATATACAGCTCTGTAGTTAGTAAAACTAAAGGAAATGAACTTATTTTGTTAACTAAATAGGTAGCAAGGTAGTAAAAACAAAAAGTAAGATTCAGCATCCTATGAGAAAATAAAACATTATAAGAAAGGAAAGTATTTGGTCGACATTTCAAACTAGAAATGATAGGTTAGTAGACTTTTTACATAGAGAAACAGAAAGAAAATGACCCACCTTGTGTGGACCACTTAGGATTATCAAATATAATGAAGCAAGGCCTTGTGATCAGCCCATTAAAGATAGACAAATGAAAAATCATAGTTTAGGAATTAGTTGAGTTTCCAAATTATACTAAATAAGATTGTGCACTTATTATTCTGATCTGGCATGGTGACGTATAACTCTAATTCCAGCATCAGGGAGGCTGAGGCAGAAGGATCCCCACAGGGCTACATAGTGAACTCAAGTCCAGCCTGAACTGCATAGTGAAACCCTGTCTCAAAAAGAAAGGAAGAAAAGAAAGAAAGAAACAAATGAGGAAACAAAGAGAGGAAGAAGGGCAAAAACACTTATTATCTTTTTTATTAGTACATCTTTGCAGTTCATAATAGTTATATTTCATGTATGGAGTTGATGTATGTATGTAACACATCTTAAGTCTTTTTTTAAATCACATTTTCCTCCCTCCATCTCTTTCCCATTTGAGAAAACTTTATCTCCATCCCTTTCCCATTTGAGAAAAATTTATCTTCCTATTTCCTATTATGTATTTTCTATTTTAATCTTTATTCATACTTTGGGTTTCTCATGTAAGAGAAACCATGCCATATTTAAGCTTGTTTATCTGGCTTACTTCACCTAATATTATGTTCATAGGTATCCATTTTCCTACAAATAAGCAGATCTATTTTTCTTTATGGCAGGGGAATATTCAGTTGTGTGTAAATACCATGTTTTCTTTATTCACTCATCTATTGATGTATACGTAGGCTGTTTCCAGGATTTAAACATTATGAATTGTGCAAAACGTGAGCATGTATTTTTCACTGTGGTATGATGCCTTTAATTTTTTGGGAAAGATACCTAAAAGAGGAATAAGTGGTCAATTAGAAATGCTAGCTTTAGATTTTTGAGGAATCTCCATACCAATTTCCGCAGTAGTTGTACTACTTTACAGTCCCACTAATAATATATCAGGGTTTTTTTACCCATAGTTTTGCCAGCATTTGATATCTTGATTATGGTCAAGTTTGGGAGGATTAAGATGGAATCTCAGTGTTGTTTTAACTTGGAGCTCCCTGATGGCAAGGGAATGTTGAGCAATGCTTTATGCATTTATTGGCAATTTGTACTTCTTCTAAGAAGTGTGCATTCATTTCACTTATCCAATTTTTGGGTTTTTTTAAATTTTGATATTCCAATACTTTTTATTTCTCTATGTATTCTAGATGTTAATTCTCTGAGTCTAACTTTTTACAAAGATTATATTATGTAGACATTAAGAGTGTAAATACATAATTTTATTTGTCAAGTAAATAATTTCATTTCTGTATGCCTAATATTTACAAATGTAGAAGCCTTTGTGTAAATTTGATTAATCTAGTTATACATTTTAGCAAGTTCGGTGGTTTTTTTTCTAAATATTTGCAATGGATGTAATAGTAATTTGTAAACACTGTATTTCTCTATGGTTGGATAACTTTTTACTGTTACTTAGATTCCCAATGCTTTTCTGATCTTCATTCTGAATCTGATCCATGATTGTGTTTTCTGGGCAGGAGAAACTGACAGAAACTCCTTTTTTCACCAGACCGGGAGATTCTCTGTGAGCTTAAGGGCTCCTCTTGTTTCTAAGCGCCTGTTGCCACCGGCAATCTTATCCTAATATTTGCACTCACAAGAGACCTAACGTAGCAATCAGAGCAAAGAAAGATTATACTGTGTTTGCAAGTTGGACTAGAAATGATTTGTGAATGTTGAATTTAGCTAACATAAGTAATTAAGTTGATATGAATTTACTTGAACAGATCTAGATTAAGTTACCAGTACCTGGATTAGTAAGGGTTTATGAAAAAGTAGGTTCCTTCGCAAAAAGAAGAAAGAAATCTACGTTTCTAGTGCTTGAACATTTTCTTTTTCTTTTATTTTTTTCTCTATATGATTTCTGAAAACCCTGACATTTATTTTTTTGGCATAATCTGTAAGAATACAGCAATCATACTTCAATCTAGAGATGACAGATTATCGCCTACTTATCTAGTCATTCCCAAACATTTCTCCATTATGAGACACTTAAATTTCTTTCATTTTGTCTTTCTTTCCCCAACTAAGTAGCAGGAGGTCGATTTCTTGTCAAATTTGCCTTCCTGTTTCTTATAATTGTTTCATTATCTCTAATCGTAGGTTCCTCCATCTACTATCTATGTGGCCAATGCAGACAGCACTTTTTACTGGAATACATTAATATCCAAATTTTCTCTAATGCAAATCCTTTGCTTTCCTTCTCATAAGCTAAGAATTAAACCTTTTCCCTCAAGTCTTTGGCAACCAATGATCCTGAGTCTGCGGGTTTAATGAATAGGAATAGACGGAGAGGCTTAAACAGAGTTAACTGTGTTACTGTGTGACATGTCTGTCATACTAGCGCAAGCTTACATAATCATTATATACATTTTGGGGGTAAGGAAATATGTGTATTGAACAAAAAAGACCTGGATAATTCCTTCGTAATTTAAAATGACGTCTTTTCTGGCACTAAAAAGACAGAAATATTGCATAAAAGGATTCACATGAGATAAAACAGAGAAAGATGCAAGCTTCTGTTGCTGGAATATAAATTTACATGTTTTTTCCTGGACAAAAACTCTATATGTCAGGCCATACAACCCATGTGTTGTGGTTTGACTCAAAAATGACCCCTAATGCACTCCTGGCACTCTGAGCAGGGACCCTTGGAAGGTAACTGGATCATGGGGGCCTTGTGCTCGTCAGTAAGTCAATCCACACACAGGTTCAGGGCTTATGGGCGGTGAGGAGCTGAGGGCGGTTCAGAGCAAGTCATTAGGTGTGTGGCCTGGAAAGGTGTGTCTGCCTCTGGGGCTGCTCTCTTGCTTCTCTTCTTTGCTGAACTCCAGGAAGTGAGGAGTTGCCTGTCCCCAGAGCCTCCCCTCACGGAGCTCCTATATTGGCGCGGATTGACCACATGCAAGGCCTGCGACTTCTGAAAATGTGAGCCCAAAGAAACTTTTCCTGCTTTACACCCTGAGTGTGGGGTATTGTGTCTCCATGATGAGAAAGTGACTAAGACACCATTTATGGTTTAACACTAGTAAAAGCTCAAATCACGCAGGGACATCATATGGACCACACCATGGCTCATTGCTTTTTTAGTCTCTGAAAGGGTAACCTGAGCGAAGACTTGGCTGTTGAGGGCTGCCAATGAACTTCATTTTGTTCTATGACCAACAGGATTTATTTTTTAGGACTGAATTTAATTTAATTGACACATTATGAAGGCTAAAATGTATCTGCTATCAACTGCTTGAGCTAAGTTCCTTAAGTAAAGATGAAAAAAGACTTAATAGTCATAGGATTCAAGGAGGCCAAGAAGAAAAGAGATCTGCTCTCAATGAAAAGAAAAGACGACGCCAAAACCATCTGCACTGGGGCCAACTGTCTTTGTATGCACAAAATAAGCAATAATATAGGACAGAATCTAGTTTGAACCACAGAGAGGCTGGTGAGGTTCTATGTTTTCCCCCAAATCAGGGACTCTTTGATATCTTTAGAAATCTAAAGCTGTCTTCCCAGAACAAAGATATTTCAGATTTCTTATGGTTCCAACAGCCACAATTTTATGATTTGAATTGAGATATTTTATTTACAGAAAAAGAAAAGATAAAAGAATATAAAATGAGGACTTGGGTTGTAGCACTTCGCTAACATGCGTGAGGCCCCAGGTTCAATCCACACCATCATCACCCCCCCCCAAAAAAAAGTACAAAAGGAATATAAAAGGTACTGTGTAAACTGTCTTCTTAATAAGTAAGTCACAGTAAAAATATCTGGTATATCATCTGAGTAATCTTTTATTTAAATCATTTCTTTCTAAACTTTTTGTAATGGAAATAAACTGTATGAAGTAAGTTACTTTTATGGTTGTACTCTGTGGTTTAAAAGGACACTGAGTAAGCTATTAGTGATAAAGGAAAACAATTGTTCTAGTTAGTACTTACATGGATAATTTCTATGTCACCTTCTTGTACATGACATGGGATATTTGTAGTAAATAACTGTCTATATTTCAGTGCATAACTCTAGGGCAGTTTGCTGGATGCTGTATAGATGGACCCTTGGATATGAATTTTTTTTGGTTACTGACAGTTGAGCTCAAGGCTTTTATACTGAGAACACCCTCAGCCTTTTTTTTATTATTTTTATTTTGAGAAATGGTATTTTTAAATTGTTCAGTGAAACTTTAAATTTCCATACTCCCATCTCAGTTTTCCAAGTACTGTGAATACAGGTGACTGTCTCTGTACTCAGCTACTTTTAGAAATGAAACCCAAACAAAAATATTTAAAATAGTGTTTTTTTCTGAAGATATAAAAATATTAGTTTCAGTGCAATTATAAAAGGACAAATTATAAATGAGCTAAATGTCTCCCACCATGAAAGAGACTATACAGTAAATTATGGCACATCCATATGCAACTTTTAGCCAGAAATTTTAGGATGATTTCAAAAAAAAGTAGAAATATCTGAGACATTTATAATAAATTTATTCATTCATTTAATAATTATTTTAGTAACCAATATGTATCAGACATTTTTCAAAAGATAGAGAGACAGAAGTGACTAAGAGAGATTAAATATGTGTCCTTCTGGGCATCTGTCTATTTTTACCTGTCCACCTACCTACAGGTATGTATGAGTCCGATCTTACTGTGTGAAAACCAATTCAAAATTCACTACCACAAAACAACTATTTGCCTTAATTGCCTTAAGACTGTTTCTCTTATATTTAGGGATTATCTGGAGAATTCTGTGGTTAAAAGTGTTTTCAAATGTTTGAAATCATGGTTAATCTTTGTCAAATAATTTTATGGTCATGCACTATAGTTGCTCTAGGTAGTGCCAATATGGGTGGACTGAATGTCACCATAAATTTGGGGGCCAGCTGGAGCTTCAACTGCAAAGGACACTAGAAATCTGGAGAATCTGGAAGTCTGGAGAAAGAAGAAAGTAATGGCAAACGTGATGTAAAAAGCGGATTGTCCGACTGGGTGTCTGCCTGGATTCCCAGCACTTGGGAGGCTGAGGCAGGAGAACTGCTGTAAGTTTGAGGCCAGTTAAAAGTCAATCTGATCTGTAAAATGAAACCCTGTTTCAAAAACACATATTAAAAAATATGCTGTCATTTCCTAATGTGTATAATCTCAGTAACAAATCCTTAACCTGGAAATAAACTCAACTTGCAGGGTTTTGTTGTTGTTATTTTGTTTTGTTTGTTTGTCTTGGGGTGTTTGTTTGTTTGTTTGTTTTTTAGCTCCTCAAAGCAATCTCACTGTGCTTACTTAGGGACTGCAGCGCAAGACTGTCAAAGTCCCCTCTGCAGAATTCTATTTTCTACCAGAACAGGGCTCCTCTTTGGATTTCTGAGGGATTATTTTCAAATAAGGAATACCCTTTCCTTAAAATCTGTGTTTGAGCTCTGTAGAGTCCCTCTGTGTAGATTTTAAGGTCCTAGAAATCTGGGACCATTGCTCACCCTGGCCTACTCACTTACCTAATTAACAGTTTTAGCATCTTCCTTTTTTTTTCTCCGGCCTTAAAGATGGCAACTGCTTCACACAGCTATGCATTCAAGATAACTTTATGTTTTCTTTTCCCTTTAATTAATTTAACTCCAACAGCTAGTTATATGTATTAATTTATATGAAATTGTCCCTGTTAAAACAACCAGGATGGTTAATATTTTCTAATGAAATTCTAGTAATTCACATAATGGTGCCCAAAGCAAAACAATCAAGCCCAACATATGTGAGATGGAAATACAAACTCTTCTTCTGCTAAGACATTCAAATTATTATATTATCATTTGTCGGTCTATTCTGGTATTAGTTTTTCATCTTTGTGAATGCTGCAAAGAAAATAATTGAAATAGGTTAGTTTTTTTATTAGTAAAGAAATTCATTCTACAAATCAGCATATTCACTGTCCTTCTTTTTGCAAGCATTCCTATATTATCTATTTTTATTTGTGGCAAAACTGCTATTTTAACGATAGACATTAAATACTTACAAAGTGCAAGCTCTGATGTACAATCCTACAACATGATAACAATAAAGACTGAGAATATCTTGTTACACTTATTTTAAAAGTAAGAAAACTGAGTTTGAAGGGTATTAGTCCAAATTCTCAGTTTTCATATGAGATATCCATATGAAGATCTATAAAGAAAAGGCATGTGCTTAACAATAATAACTACATCAACAAAAATAATACCTCAAAAATGATACTTGGCTAGAGATAGCAGTCACTGTGTCTTAAACATTCAGTATATCAGGTAGTTACACGTGTATGATATTTAGAAATGCAATTTTTCATATACATTAGTTTTAAAGCATTTATTTTTGTGCATATCAAAAAGCAGAGAAGACAAAGCATTATCTTACTAAATCTTCATAGTGCTTGATATGTGTGTGCATATGCAACTAATTACCTTAGGATGGATTCTTTCAAGCATGCATTATTAAAAACAAACCTCTTTGAAAGTCAGAAGATGTTTCTCTTTGTTATTACTTTAGACAAAATTTTGGAAGTTTCACTTATACAATGTTCCAAATAAAAATATATTGCAAACTTCCATGAGCCAACGTGAGATGAATATGATCAAAAGAACTGTGGAGAAGAGGAGCAAAAGAATGTGAAAGCTTAGTTAGTTGGGCTTTTCTTTATTTTGTAATTTTCATTTGTTCCAAATTTGATCATTAAGTCTTTTTCTTTGTTTTAAACTTGTTTTTCCCCCTTTTTTGGAATCACAATGTCTTGATCAGTGTGTGTGTGTGTGTGTGCATGTGTGTGTGTGCGCACACACACACGCACATACATGTTTATCAGTTCTTTTCTTTTTTTTTTTGAATTTTGGAATGTCAAGTAAATGGAAAATGGCAATAGCAAACTATTAAGTGTGCACTGAGAATGCACAAAGACTGGCACCGACTTATTCACTGAATCCTCATAGTGAGGGGCACATACCCAAATGCTACAAGACTGTAGAGAAAGGTTGGTAAGCTCTGGCACAAAACACGATGTAAGCATGGCATTAAGAGGATAAGAGAAGTTTCTTTATGTAGTGTTAGCTACAGTAACTACAAAGAACTTGCAAGGCAGCTGTTACATACTGAGTTTCTGGTAACATATACATTTACAGTGGTAAAAGAATTGATGTTAGGAACTTAATACCTAATGATAAGCTGATAAAGGAATTGGTTTGAACATACCAGTTATGTGTAAAACATATAGGTGTAGTATAATTTTTCATGCAATTAATGATTGCTGTTACCAAATGTGTGATTTTTTAAGAAAAGGTAATGTCTGTGTCATAAAAAGAACATAGTCTTTGGACATCAATAATTATAAATGAAACAATCTTGGGAACCTACATTATAAAAAACATTATATACAAAGTGTTATGAAAAATACAATTCTGAATAAAACATAATTTTTCCCTCAAGGTAGAGACAAAGTTCAAAAATTATTAGAACATACTGATGACTAGATCCAGGTTCTAATTAATGCAATGAAGATTCGAAAGTAGAGAATTTATATTTATATGAATGTAATTACAAGTAAAAATCTCCTGCTTCTTTGGGACATATAAAGGTAAATAAAACTAGGATAATCACGCTAGACAAATATCACAATACCACCGGTCCCTAGTCTGTCTTGGTAAACTTGGATGCAGGTCACTCAAGTTTATGAACCTCAGCGCTCATTTCAGAAACATTTCCTTGCACCATATCAGGCAATCCGCATATTTTCCAAGTCATTCTTATTTAATCTCTAATAAGAATACTGTGCAATTAATTTAGAAATGGATGAGGTAGTTCTATAATTTTTTAAAGTTTTAATAGGTTGTAATTTATGCTGTTTTTTCTTACCTTGAGATTTCTTAAACCACTTTGAAATCTCAGAATAATTTGTAAATTGTTCTATCTACTTCAAAAAGTTTTTAGTCTCCTAAATATAGCTGCATATTCATATAAGCCTATGGGTTTGGCTGGGACCATGTGCTCAAAATAATACTGCTACATTAATTTGGTTTAAGATATTTTTCTACCATAGCAATCCCTCACTATGCTAGTTTGTTTGTTTGTTTGTTTGTTTGTTTAGCTAAAGCAACTTACATAATTCTAAAGAAAATACTGACCTACTAAAATGAAGAAAATGCATATAAAAAAACGCTTTGTTTTATTGAATTAGCCCATAATTTTTTCTTTTAGCATTGAACTCTACTTGTATGCCTATTAAAATGAATCTGAGATCAATTTCATTTCATGATTCTTTTCTCACAAACATAAATTATTGTTGTAAGTTTGAATATCTGGTTTAGGAAAATTATTTAATGACTATTCAGTAACTACTAAATTTACTTCATTTGGAAAGTTAAACTAAATATTAACATACGATTTATAAAATTATAATTGAAATGTCATTATTGACCAAAGTCAACAATAGACAAAAATTTATCAATTCTAATGATTATCCTGTATCGCATTTTTACTGAGAATATGCTTAAAGCAACTTTTTACTTTTTTTCCCCCTTTCTGAGAACAATGATCTAAAACCAAATGCATCTTAATAAACATAGTCCAAATGTTAGCACAGTTTTACATGTAAAGTTAGAAAGTTCCAATTTATTATTTTTATGATTCTTAAGAGCTATACATATTCTATTAATTGGATGTAAATTACAATATCAAAAGTAGTTATAAGTACTGGAATTTCTTGAATTAAAGATTAATAAAATATACAATGTGTATTTTTATGTATATACATGTGTGTTTAAAGTTTTTCTTGCAGAGAAATTGCTAAGATATTAATGTAATAATGTAAAAATCTCTCATGTCCAGTTAAAGAAGGGATACTGGTAGTCCACTGAATTTCAAAGCAAAAATTGTCACAGCTGGTAGTGGCCTAAAAATAAAGTACCCATGGAAAACATTGCCTCAAGACACCAAATAACTGCTGCAGAAGATTCCTGTGCTAGAAATGATAACTACAAATACAATAGGATTGGCCAGGCACAATGGCACTAACCTGTAATTTTAGCTACTCAGCAGGCTCATTTAGAAATATCACAAATTTGAGCCGAGCCTTGGCAACTTTGTGAAACCCTGCCTCAATACTAAAAATAATAATGATAAAAAGTGCTCGGGTTGTATTCATTATGTGGCCCTCTGTTCAATACCTCTCCCCAAAATATGCTAATTTATCCTGACTATAATAAAAAGTTTAACAACAGTAACAAAATAATGAGGCCAGCTATTCAAATACTCAGTTTAATGAACAGAAGAAGACAATGATTTTATGTTTTATAAAAACATATTTTATTTTTTGTAACAAAAGAGCAAATATCTCTGAAACAAGTTAAAAATTTTGATTAAGCATGGTAGACTTACAAACAAATCGAATCCAGATCCTCTGCATATCTTATACTGATTGAGAAATAGTAATAACCCAAGAAGTAGTTCTGGGTATACTTTAAAGGATTTGGGTGAATCTGAGCATATTAAATGCCTGAATTTTACTGATCCTTCTTACCAGTTCCTCTCTTTTATCTGAAGTGGCTACATTCCTTTCATTTCAAGATCCTATAAGTTCTTTACCTGAAGCAATCACTATTCTTATTACTTCCAGAAGTATAGAGTCAGATTTCAACATTCCTGGAGAAAATGAGGCTAAAGCCTAAAGTTGGAGGAGAGATTATTTGTACCAAAATAAGAGCAAAGTTTTGAACTTATATCAGCCAGAATATGAGGGAAATGCACACACAGATCAATTACAAAAGCATAAAAATATTCAAAGAAATTAAATTTAATAGGAGTTGGATGTAATTTATAAGCACACTTCTGAGATCTACTGGATTGTATGTTAGTAGTTTTATCACACTTGGCTGGATAACTGGTATCTAAAAGAAGTGATGCCCTGTTTTAATTTGAGATATATTATCCTCTAAATAATGTCTTCAAATAAATGCCAAAACTAAAAATAGTAGTGCATTGGTTCATGAACACTTCTGTTCACAAACAATTCGGTTTGTAACCAGAAGTGCTCAACACCTCAAAAATAAATTGAAACCTTATTTTTGAGGAAAGTACCATTGCATTTGAAGAGTTCTGCAGTGGAAATATTCTTTGGGTGGGCAGTAATAGAGCAGGAGGTTCTTTATATTAATGAGAGCATGCTATTATTTTGAGTAGAAGAAGCAATATCACAGCAAATATCTAGACACTTAACATCAAAGTAGTTACTGACAAGGATAACCATGATGGTATTAGCAGAAAATTGACCACAGAAACTCTGAAACTAAAGCAGAGTATTATAATGAAGTGTCATGTCATAATTAGGAAAAATAAAACAAAGGAAGAGAAAAGAAAGAAGAAATGGAAGAAAGAAGGAAATTCTCTACCCAGAAATCTCACTCTAGCAAATAGAAAAAAAAAAAACTGTAGACCTAAGTTGTCAATTTTGGTTGGAGTTTAGAGAAAAACCAGGCTGTGCTTCTCGCTGTTCATCAATTTGTTTTTATGAGCCAATAAATTCAACAATACAAACAATGCATATACATGTAGCTATTCTGTTGAACTCTCTAACAATTGATGCAGTTGAATGAAGAAAGGAAAAATCTAGAATTTGTAAGCAAAGCTATGCATTTTTCTGAAAATTACAGGTCTTAGTTTTGAGTAGGGTCCATCTTTGTATTTGGACTCACAGTAGAGACTGAAAGAAACCTTTTGTCTAGGAACAGTTGTTCTGAGCTGTTCAATATGATCATTATTGACTGTCATCTGATCCACAAATCCCAAAGGTTGGGTTTTACAGGTTCTCCTACCACAAATACGTTCTGCTAGCAGACATTTCAGACTCTCTTGAGATCTATTTTGAAGAATACTCACCTTTTAAAACCTCATACCTTACTGCTATGTAAAATATCATAGTAACAGTTAACTAATCAAGGAAAAAAATCAAATCTGAAGTGAATTAACTCCTGAAATGTACAGGATGCAGTGAACTGACTATGTTCATAGAAAAATTGTATGTTAGAATTCTGAACCCAGGGAGAACACATTCGGAGTTGGGTATTTGGGGGGAAAATTAGATTCAGATTAGGTAACAAAAGTGTTATTTTTATTAAGGGATTAATGTTGCAGATTTGTCTAATCATTTAGCTTCCACTGGAACATTGAGTGAAGAATTTCCTTAAGACCCATTATATAGGTATACAATATAGTTAGTGTTTATAAGTAAATATAACATTTCCTTTTTTAATATAGTTGTCATTATACCACTCAAAAAGAAAGAAAGCAGCCTTCTGGTCACAGGTTGGACACACTTATAAGAAGGCATGGGATCCCTCTTTCTGTGTCTTGTCTGTCTCTGTCTCTCTGTCTCTCTTTCTGTCTCTGTTTCTCCGTCTCTCTCACTCTCTCTTGCTCTCTGTCCTTGGACCTAGGGAAACTATATGACTAATGTCTTACAAGTTTATTGGGGCATCTCTCTTAATCATGGAAAGATCAATCTTGTTGCTATGTTCAGATTTACAACTCAGCATATTAAGTGCCACCCACATTTATGAGGGTAATATGCGCTGCTCAGTCTACAGATTCAAAACAATGTTTATACACCGTCACCAACAGCACACATCTTATGACTCCACAACCCACTCAGTGTGATACCTAAACTAACCATCCTAATCCTAAAAGACAATAGGAAACAGAGAGGAAAGGGAGAGGAGGAGGGAAGGGAAGAGGAAAAGGAAAATTGTGGTGTTGTTGCTGGCTTCAACAGGGAAATAATTTAAAACATGGTATCTGTTGGTTCATTTTACTTGGAAAAATGATGAGCAAAAGTTTGGATATACATCAATGTGTCAACAACAGCAATCAAGTATGTTGATTTATGATTAATCCAAATGGCATGAAGCTAAGAAGCAATGCAGTTTAAAAACTCAGAAGAAGTTTAGGGCCAAAGATTAAAGATAAACTTCTATGAGACAGCAAAAAAGCAGATATTTAATACAATGTAAATGTTTTCAGAAGTATACAGCATTGGAAGTTTGAAAAATTAGAGATTCAAAGAGAAATTTTCTTTCTGTGTATGTCAGTGAACCTCTTTACCTGTCACCCTAATGTTTACTCAGTAGACTCATTACTGAGTTGATGGTGAATGCTAGTATGGAAACAGGGTAGCCTCAAATACATAGTCTCCCCTCTCCAAGGCAAATCCACTGCTAACTGACCAGATATCTATAGCAAAAATAAATTACAGACTCTGTATAATATTAAGTTCTAATGGTAGATTAATGTATTTTTACCTGTCAGAGATGGGGGTGACAGCAATGTATCACACCACTGCTGTTGTTGCTTGTTCTGCTACGCATTTTCATTTTCTGCCTATAATTTTTGGCCTGAACAATCTTGAGCAGATAAAACTGAGGACTTCTCACCAATTTGTTTCAATTACAAAGCTCTAATAATCAAAACACAATGGCATTGTCATAAAAATAGACACACTGGCCATTAAAACAAGATAAAGATCTTAGTAATAACCTCATGAATTTAAATTTAATTGACTTTTGATAAAGATGTCAATGACAAAATGCAAGAAAAGGAATTGTTTTCAATAACAGTGTTTAAAACTGGGTATGCAAAATACAAAAGAAGACAATGAACCTACATTTCACCCAATATATAAAATTCAACTTCAAGCAGATTGAAGATTTAAACATAAGACCTCAGACTGTAAAACTAATTGAAGAAGACGTAAGAGAAATGATTTTTGACATTAATTTATGCAAGTGCTTTTGAGTATAAACTTAGAAGCACAGAAAACAAAAAAATTAAAAGTGAGATTAAAAGCAATTAAAAAGCATCTGCAGAGCTGAGGAAACAATGAGAGAGTAAACATACAATCCACAGTTTGGAAGAAGCTACTTGCCTGTCACATACATGATAAGTGCCTAGTATCAAAAAAGTAAGTTCTATATGATGTTTTTGGAAACCTGTCTTCATGTACCTTGTATCTTTAGCTTTCAATTGAACCTAGGGTTTAAACCAATAGTTTGAATAGTTAATTCAGTAGTTTGGACATCAAATGAATATTACTGAGCAGAAGAGGACCCAGTATTCATCACGCAAACCCTGTTCCCTCCTCAGCTTCTCCATTTAGGTAACTTTCAAGAAGCACATTCTTTCTGACAGCTCTTTCTTTCTCCCAGATATGTCATTTACAGGAATGTGATCCAGATCAAATCTTAAAAATTTGAAGGCCTATGAAATACATTTCCAAAAGGAAATTCATTGTACCCACATAAACTACAATATAACTTGTCATGTGTGAAAAATAAGATCTTCCATATATATATATGACATTTTCCTATATTTGCTTTTCTAATAATCACTGTATTATTAGTGGGGAAAATCCTTAGAGAAAGAAAGAAAGAAAGAAAGAAAGAAAGAAAGAAAGAAAGAAAGAAAGAAAGAGGAAGGAAGGAAAAGAAAGAAAGAAAGAAAGAAAGAAAGAAAGAAAGAAAGAAAGAAAGAAAGAAAGAAAGAACTTTTCAAGTAAGGATCATATACAATTTTACCATTTTTCCCCCAAACACCACTATTAACATTTTTGTGTATCTTGCAAGATTAGACTTCATTTGATGTTTCTTTGAAATTCTAATTCCAACATTTTATTTCTGAGAAGAAATTCACAAGTTACACATTAACGTGTCAACATATCCACTTGTTCTGTATGTATGTTAATACTCAAATATTAAGAAAAATATATAAAGAATTGAACTTAGTATCAAAAAACAAAGAACCAATTAGATGTATGTGACTTAAATAGACATTTTTAAAAGGACACACAGAAAGTTTCAAAAGATAAAAAATACTCAATAACACTTTTAGAGATATAAAATTGAAATCATAAAATACAATTTCACATATTACAAAGATTATGAATTTCTTTAAAAAATGAAAGAGAGCAAATGTTGACAAGGGTTTAAAGAGAATTTTTTACACTGTGGATGAAAATATAAATTAATACAGTGGGACCTTGGTGAACAAACTTAATATGTTGCATGATTTTGGAGAAGGTGGCAGCAGTTGTGTTTACCACCCTATGCAAAAGTTGCAAATGGAAGCAAAATATTTGCAGAATAATTCTGTTTGTAAACTTAATTCTTCTGGAAAACAATAATTATCAGAAAATTAATAATGAATTACCAATTGGTCAAACAACCTGATTTCTGAATACATTTCCAATGAATTGAAATCAGCATGCTGGAAATATCTGTACTCCTGTATTCACTGTAGCATTATTCAAAATTAGTAACTTATGAAAGCAAACTAGGTGTACATTATTGGAGGAGTGGGCAATGTAAATGTGGTGTATATGGGATATTAGTTAGCCTTAATAAAAAAGGAAATTCTATCATCTGTGATAATATGAATGAATCTGGAGGACACTGTGTTAAGTAAAGTTATCTAGGAATAGAATCACAGAAACAGATCACTGTGCATTCTCACTTACATGTAGTATCTAAAAGTGAAATCATATAGGTAAACAGTAGAAAGGTGGTACCATAGTCTGGTGAAGAAGAGGAGGTTGATAAAAGGATACAAATTGTTGGTTATATAGATGAATAAAACCTAGTGATCACTTGTACAAAGTAGTGACTAGAATATTAACTAAAAATATTGACTAAATGTCAGTGGCAAAGTGAAAAGTACACATATTTTTTCATTGTTTTTCAACTTAGCAGTTGCCTGTTCCTTTTCCATGAAACCTTGTGTAAAGGCTGTAGACCAAAATAATTTATTTGCTCTTTAGTTCACATTATGTAGAAGTTTGTCTGTGAATGATGCTATCTATTGAAAAGTAATAAATATCATTTGGTGCTTTGTATAGTGACCCATGAGAAGCTGTGTGGCAGTGAAGTCTCTGGAGTTGATGCCATCACGTGTGGGTGATGAACATAAGTAGGTAATGCATCCATGCTATGAAACTGAAGGGGAGGACTGCAGGTTGATTGTACACAGAATCATTTCCACCCTCTTCTATCTCTCTGCTTTACTTTGTAGCTAATGTCTGTGAAAATTTTTTCTCAGAATATTTTGAGGTAAGACTCTGATTAAAGCAAAATAGTGTAAGTAACTCTTCCTATATCTGGAAGTCAGAAGTAAAATGCAATTCTTCTTGCAAAGCAAGCAGATGCTTAGATATGGAGGATATGAGCTATTTTACAGTCCACTGGCTATTTCTCCTAATAAAGACTCATTTTAGTAACTCACCAAGCACTACAGTAACCAACAGCAGTGACTTCCTGTATTTTTTGAGCTGGGTTGGAAATAGCAACTTCATAATTCCCCCAAATCTAGCTACAAACTTGGTATCTATTTGTGGTTTCCCTGACATTTACTCCACAGTCCGTTAAACAAATTTATAAGCATTTAATATCCTGTGCTAAACTCTATAGTGCTTGTAAAGTTTAAAGAGATTTATGTTATTTTAAAATATAAATGGAAAGTGATTATAATTTCAGTAACTCAAGACTTATAGAAATAAAATATTTATTGAAATGCTGGTGTATGTGTGATAAAAAAGCTGCTTACATATATATGTATATATGTGAACTCTTTTAAAAATCAATGATAATAGAAAAATGACAAAATTTTAAAAAGGAATTACATAAAAACTATTAAAATGCAATACTTTTGAGTTTCATACAGTTATTGTTATATCCTCTGAATTTCTTGTGAGAAAATTGAATTCTAACAAAAAGTGTACTTAAGAAAGGAGTGTGGTGTGAGAAATAGTAAACATTGCTATAAGAAAATATGTTTAATGAAGGAGATCAGTAAAATTTCACCATAAACCAATAATATATACCAAGAAAGCAAATGAAAAAATGAGACTGGGAAGCTGATAAATGTTTCAAACAAACATTCTTATATAAATACAAAAACATTAAATATTTCAGCACAATTTTGATAAAAAGGGAAAATTGGCCAATCAGCAGTATAATTAGTAGGACTACAGGAAACTATACAATAAAGAGAGCATAGAAATGTTTAAAAATTAAAAAGAAATGAAGTTAAAATAATTACTCAGCAGTTTGTGATTGAAAATATAGACACAAAGATATGACACATGGTAATCTGAGTTTTGAAGGAGAAATTGAAAGCAATGGAACACAAGCACAAAGAAATATATCCTAGTGCAGTTGTTGGATTCATAAGAAAGGAATACTTAGTTGTTGGATTCATAAGAAAGGAATACTTAGTTGTTAAGTGGAAAGGAACATGCTACTTAGGAAAGTAAATCAGATAGTTAAATTAAAAATAAAAGCTATATATCAGTTGATTGTAATGTTCATTGGCAGAAGACAATAGATGAATATTGACAAAAAGAATCTAGGTATAAAAATATGATACAAGGACCTCAAGTCTTGAAAAATTGTCTTCCAACATTAAAGGCTACAAAACAAGCAATATTCAGTGAAAAGCAGCAACATATAGTTCTTTTCTTATTAATGGAAGCTTTTAGAAGAAATGTTATAACCAGTTTAGTAGTGACTATAAAAACCTTGTTAAAAACACTGGCAGTACAAATTTATAATATATAATAAATATTTTAACATATAAATCAGGAATTAAAATAACAGATATGATACAAATATACATACTAATAATTTCAAAGTGAAGCAGATAAAAATGAAAAAATCATTAATGTGAATATTATATTTAACATCTTTTTTCCTTTGTCTTTCAATTTTTTTCCATATGGAAGACTGAATCTAGGGCCTCACACATGCTAGACAATTACAATTCCTTTGAGCTACACCCCTCTCTCTATTTTGTCCATTAGGCAAAATTCTGAAGTCAAAGTCTGTATTTTAAAGCTACAAGTTTGTTGGTAAAATATATAGATATACATAGATAAAAAGCAATAAAGTAGTAGTAAGAAATAAAATTGAGTAATAAGGAAGAAGTGAGAGTAGAATGAGATATAATTCCTTTTTTGCTAATCATAACTTAAAAAGAGAAGATGAAAAGCTCTATACCTATATATCAGAAAATCCACATAAAATTAAACAACAAATACTTAATATGAATAAATATATGCACATACATAGGTACACACATGCACATGAACATGTGCAAAATATTAGTAAAGATATCACATTCAAATGAAGAAGGAGGAGAGAGGAGGAGAGGAAACTAGTTCTATAAATATAATTTAGGCATAAGCTTTGATGAATAATGGTAGAAAATAATTCAACATGGCATTCACTTTCTGGGACCTGGCAGGCAGATTTTCTCTTTTGCTGACACAATTAAAAACACCCCAGATAAATTCAGTACTGACAACTAAATTATTAAAAATAATACAAGTAAATACTGAAGGCTGTTTATCAATGAGGAGTTTGAGGAATGAAAAATATTTTACCTTACTATAGTTTTTCTAAAATTAATAATTTACTAATTATTTAATCACTATCATAAAAGAGAGGAGCTGAGAGAAGGGGACAAGAGAATAATGAGTTGTACATAATTATTAAAAGAGAATGAGTGGTGGGAAAGTATGGAAGTGTGTTTTCATTTTCATTATTTAGCATATTTGATTACAGAGTCTATAATCTTGTCAATAGTATAAAATAAACTAAAATATTAGATTCTCTACAAAGGCAAGTATTTTGCTTGTTTATTTTGTGTTTTATGTGTAGCTCACACCTTATCTGTAATGCCTAAAAAGGTAGACATGCATTAACAGATGTCTAATGAAACTTTGAACTAGAGAAGCACAGAGCCATTTATTAGTCTTATTCCAAAATGAAAAATGAGTAAGTAAGAATTGTTTGTTTCTGATAATCTATGCTTTAAGTAAAATACAAGCAATTGTGAAGTTGACATAGCCAAGCATTTCACAAAAAATTACCAAATGCAGCTATAAACATGAAAAAATGTAATCAATTTGCAGATATAATAAAAATAGTATCATAAGGAATAATTTCTCACCTAAAAGATTGGAAAATAGCTACGGTTATTGAAAACAAATTGTTATTTATGACAACTAAAAGGGAAATACATCTTCTCATAGTCTTAAGGTTTTCAATATGTATTGAAAAAATAGTTGACTATATGTGTACAATCAGCAAATGGATGTGCCTGCAGTTTACAGTATTTGCTGGGCAAGTGCAAATTGTGGGACATTTTCCAAATCATTTGCACCACTACTACTAAGTGAGTAGTATCTGATCTTAAGCAAGACGTGGACTTTATTCCCTGCACTCCCTCTAAATTCTCTTGTCCGACTGGGGAGTGACTTAGGCGGGACCTCGAGAAGTGTGCTTTGTGCCTTGCAAAGATGGAGAATGGAAGTATCCTTCTGAGATTCAAAGGAGACCCTGAAGACCTATGAGGCCCAGACATAGAACTGCTTATAGAACAAGGTAAAGGGAAGAGGTAAATTTAATGAATAAACAGAAAATATCCAGTACATGATAATCCTCAGGGGCTCTCTGAGGTCCTTCCTGGGAACTTTTGGTCCAGATATCCAAGAACCAAAATGACCAAGAATCAGCAAGCCACCTCCTTACATACATGCACAGAAAACAAACAGTGGTATAGCAAATGCAGGATGATTACCCTTGGAAAGACAAAACTGGAGGTATATATCAGGCACTGGTGAGTAGAAACTATGTAATTACTGCTAAGAAGACATATAATAAATTC
>PVJX010022087.1:0-31056 GCA_004027295.1 Dolichotis patagonum | reverse complement strand
AAACACTATAGACAGGGAGAACTGGTGACATGGACCAACTGGAAGACATAGTAACAGCAGGAACTAAGGATTGACTTACATCAATATTCCTAGGATAGTCAGGTTAGGAAGAATATAGGACTCACAAAATGAGCCCTTCAGGAGGAAAACTGGTGACTGGCCCACCTCTTCATTGTGGTACCCAGCAATTGGACAATCATCAACCACAGAGTAGGACCCAAAGATACATGCTGATGACAGTTGAGACTAGTAGGACTGAAAGAACAAATATTAGTCTGAAAGGTGAAAATAACAAAAGAAAAGGAAAATGCAATTTGAAACATCTAGTCCATTAGGAGCGAGTACATGAGACACTAAAGCACAGGATTTTAAAAGCCATACACCAGAAAACTCTGACAAGATAGCAAGTGCAATAAAGAAACAAATCCATGAGAATATAGAGGAAATCAAATTAGAAATATTTTCTCACATAAAGTCAGAAATAATGACCTTAGTAAATGAGTTGCTTAGCATAACTAGAAATGAAATAGATAAAAAAGTACAAGAGCATGGAAAACTGAATGAAACTTTGAAGGAACAATAAAGAAAACAAGCAGAAAACATGAAACAAATTCAAAGAGATTACCAAGAAACAAAACATTCTATTGAAAGCTGGTAAAATCATTTAAATGAAGCTGAGGATAGAATTTCAGACCTTAAGGATAGCATCACAGTTAGTGATCATGAAAGGATAGAAATTTTTAAAAAACAAAGTAGCATGAAATGACAATTTAGCAGCTTCAAGTTTATGCCAAGATAAACAGTATAAGATTAATAGGCATCAGTGAAAATGCAGGAGTCAACATGAATAACATAGGTAAGCTATTAACAGCAGTAATAGCAGAAAATTTCCCAATCATGGAGGAAAAATCTGATATGCTGGTAAGTGAGGCATATAGAATGCCAAAACAGTCACAATCAACATAAATCTACACCAAGAAATTTAATAATTTGGATCCCACACATACAACATAAAAACAGAATACTAGAAGCTATTAGAGAAAAGACACAACTCATCTATCATGGAAAGCCCATTAGAATCATGGCAGACTTTCCAGCACAAACACTCAACTTAAGATGAGCTTGGAGTGAGGCATTTCAAGCCCTGAAAGAAAACAAATTTCAACCCAGTTTGATGTAACCAGCAAAACTTTCTTTCAAATTTAATGGAAAAACAGGATACTTCCATGACAAATAACAACTGAAGAAAAGTACTGAAAGATGTACTAGATAGAGATAACAATGACCACAATTTCCAGAACAACAACAGAAAGAAACCACAAGGCAGGGCAAGCACTTAAACAAGGGGGAAAAGCAGGCAATGAACAACAGGAGCATAGCATGACAAAGTTGAGCCAGTACATATCAGTTGTATTCATCAATGTCAATGGCCTTAATTCACCTATTAAAAGAAATAGATTAACAGAATGAATCAAGAAACAAGATCCCACAATATGATGTATAGAAGAAACATGTGACTATAAAGCAAACTCATAGATGAAAAATCAAAGAATAGAAAACACTATTCCATGAAACAAAACTCACCAAAAAAGCAGAAGTGGCTTTTCTGTTTGAAGACAATGTGAACTTCAAACCTAAAATTATTAAAAGAGATAAAGAAGATCACTCTATATTTGATAGTAGAGAACTTGAAGAAGAACTAACAATTATATATATAGGCACTAAATGCAGTAGTACCAAATTATATAAGACAAATACTAATGGACATGAACATCCAAATACACAAGAAAATAATTTTAATAGGGGACCTTAATATCTCATTGTCACAAAGAGATAGATAATTCAGAAAAAATGTCAGCAAATATATATTAGAATGGAATATTGAGCAAAGGGACTTAGTAGATGTTTACAGAGTACTCCACCCAAATGTATCTGTATTTACATTCTTCTCAGCTGTACCTGGGACATTCTTTGAAATAGACCATATATTAACCCATAAAAATGATTAAGTAAATGTGAAAATATTGAAATTATCCCATGCATATTATCAGACCACAGTGCACTGAAATTTGAAATTAATGGCAAAAGAATTTGCAAAATCTGGACAAATACATGCAAATTAAATAACAACCTTCTGAACAACCAGTGGGTTACAGGTGAAATTAAGAAAGAAATAAGACAATACCTAGAATTCAATGAAAATGTGGATACCACATACCATAACGAGTAGGATGCAATGAATGTGATCCTAAGAGGGAAATATATAGCAATAAATTGTCATATGAAGAAAACAGAACAAACAAAAATCAACAACCTAATGCTATATCTGAAGCTTATAGAAAAAGAAGAGCAAGTCAAATGCAAAGATCACAGAAAAGAGGAAACTGTAAAGATCAGAGCAGAAATTAATGCAGTTGAAACTAAAACAACACAAAGAATTAATTAATCAATGATCTGGTTTTTTGAGAGAATAAACAAAATTGATAACCCTCTAGCAAACCTTATCAAGAAAAAGAATGAAAAAACTCAATATCATGCAGTAAGGACTGAAAAGAGGGAAATTACTACAGTTCTCTACTCACAAAGGTTCAAAAACATAGAGGAAGTGGACAGATTTCTAGAAAGCCATGAACTTCCAAAACTCAACCAAGAAGATTTAACAATTTTGAATAATCCAATATCATCTACTGAAATTGACAACATGGTTAAAAACTTACCAACAAAGAAAAGCTCAGGTCCTGATAGACTCAGGACTGAATTCTGTAAGAAATTTAAAGAAGATTTGAGACCAATATTCCTTAGTCTCTTCAATGAAATTAAAAGTGAAGCAATCCTTCCTATCTTATTCCTGGAGGCAAGTATTACACTTACACTAAAACCAGAGAAAAACACAATGAAAAAGGAAAACTATAGGCCAATCTCATTAATGAACATTGATGCAAACATTCTCAATACAACATTGGAAATAAGAATGCAACACATCATCAAGAATATCATACGTCATGACCAAGCAGGATTTATTCCAATAATGCAGGGAGTGTTAAACATATGCAAATCAAGAAATGTAATACACCTCTTCAACAGAGCCAAAAACAAAAGCCACACAATTATCTCAATAGATACAGATAAAACTTTTAATAAATTTCTACACTTGTTCATGATAAAAACCATAAAGAAACTTGGAATAGATGTTATCTACCTCAATCTCATGAAGGGCATCTATGAAAAACCAACAGCTAACATTATACTAAATAGACAAAAACAGAATGCTTTCACTCTAAAATCAAGAAAAAGACAAGGATGTCCACTATCACCACTCCTATTCAGTATAGTTCTGGAGATATTACACCAATCAGACAAAAGTGAGAAATAAAAAAATAAAGATAGGAAAGGAAGAAGTTAAATTATCACTATTTGCAGATGACACGATGCTCTATATAGAAGACATGAAAAACTCCATTAAAAGACTACTGGAGGTAATAAACACATTGAGCAGTGTAGCTGCATGCAAAGTCAGCACTCAAAAATCAATAACATTCCTGTAGAAAAATAAAAACTCATTGAGACAGAAATTATGGAAATATCATCTTTCAAAATAGCATCTTAATAGTTAATAGCTCTGTGGACCAGAACTATTAGCAGTCTCATTTTTTGAATGTTTACTTTGTATGTTTTAAGTTTGTAAGTTGAACAACTATTGCCAAGATGACAGTATATAAGTAATGATTTCTTAGTGTTTTTTGTTCTTTTCTTTTTTCCCTTGGAATTCTGCATTCTTGCTACCCTTTTTATTGTTTCATTTTGTTTTGTTTTCTCTTTAAATAAAATTTTAAAAAATAGCATCTAAAACAATGAGATACATAGGAATCAACCTAAACAAGAATGTAAAAATCTTATATCCTGAAAATTATACTACTCTAAACATAGACATTGATGAGGATATCTGAATATAGAAGGATATTAATTGTTCTTGGTTAGGATGAACCACCACTGTGAAAATGGCCATACTCCCAAAACTGTTATACAGATTTAATGCAATCCCAATCAAAAAACATTAACATATCTTACAGAACTAGACAAAGCATTCCTAAAATTCATTTGGATATAGAAGAAAACTAGAATAGCAAAGGCAATTCTGGGCAACAAAAGAAGGCAGGAATGATCTCAATTACTGATTTGAAAGCATACTACAAAGTTACAGTGATAAAATCCACCAAGTTACTGACAAAGAAATAGACCTGAAGATCAATGAAACAGGTTAGAAGATACAAACATGATTACAAAGACAAACAGCCACTTGATGTTTGAAAAACAGGCTAGAAATATTCACAGGAAGAACGATACCATACTTAATAAGTCATGTTGGAAAAATTGGCTTTCCACATGCCAAAGACTGAAATGAGACCCATGCCTATCACCAGGCACTAAAGTAAAGTCAAAATGGATCAAAGATCAAAATATTAAAATAAGAACACTAAATCTACTGGAAAATATGGTAGCTCGAAATCTTGGAGCCATATGGGTAGGTAGAGAATTTGTGAACAAAACGCAAACTGTATGAGAAATTCTTCAAAGAGTCAACAACTGGAATCTCATGTTATTAAAAAGTTTCTGCACTTCAAAAGAAATCACCAACAAAGTGAAAATAAAAACCTCAAAATGGGAAAGAATTGTAGTCAACAGTCCCTCAAACAAAGGACTTATATCCAGAACATATAAAGAACTTAAAAACATCAAGTCCCCCAAATTCAAAGACACTCACCAAAAATGGGCATCTGAGATGAACACACATTTCTCAGATGAAGATACACAAATGGCAAATAAATATATGAAGTTATTTTCACCATCACTGGTCATTCAAGAAATGCAAATTAAATCTCACTCTGGAAAGAATAGAAATCATCAAGAAATCAATGGATAAGAAATGTTGGCAATGTTGTGACGGAAAAAGGAACACTTCTCCTCTGTTGGGTGGGAGTGTAGACTGGTGAAACCATGACAGGAATCATGGGTAGGCAGAGAATTTGTGAACACAGCAAGGAGATTTCTCAAAAAACTGGGATTAGAAGTTCCATTGAATCCAGCTATTCCCCTCCTGGGTATTTTCCCCCCAAAATTGAAATGTCATGTCACAATGATATATGTTCACCCATGTTTATAGCAACACAATTAGTAATAGCTAAATCTTGGAAACAACTAAAGTGCCCATCAAGCACAGAGTGCATGAAAAAGATGAGGTATTTTTGTACAATGGAATATTACTCAACTATAAAAAGGATGATCTTGAAGTTTTTATAGGTAAAGGGATGCAACTTGAGACTATCCTTATAAGTGAAATAAATAAGGCTCATATTTGTAAATATCATGTGGTCTCTCTAGTGTAAAAAATAATAAACCTGAAAAAGTAATAGTATCCAGAATGTGTAATAGATGTTGTAATAATGAAAAGAAAGGAAAGTGTTTTAAAGATATAACTGTATATATGTTTAAATGTGTAAGACAGACAGCCATAGTACTAAGTTTTTCTTGGATAATCAAACAGAATGGTTTGCACTGTCACTGTCTTATTGTCAGTTCACTTTTTATTCTTTGATTTTGTAACTTGAACACCTATTTCTAAGATGACAATATGTAATTTATCAACTAGTGATTGCTTAGTGTTTTTATTTTTTTGAAATTCTGTATTATTTCTACCCTTTTTTTCTCTTTTGCTATTTTTCTCTAAATAAAAAAAAAGCTGTTAGAGAAAAAAAAAACAAATCACCTATCAAGGAAAACCCATCAGAATAACATTAGATTTCTCAGTGCAAAGAGTGAAATCAAAAAGAACATGGAGTGAAGGATTTCAAATCCTAATGGAAAGCGACTTCCAACCCAGATTAGTGTGCACTGTAAAATTATCTTTCAAAATCCTTGAAAAAAGAAGATACTTCCATGATAAATAACAGTTGAAAAATTCATGACCACTAAATGAACCCTACAAAGAATGCTGAAAGATATTCTAGATATACATAAAAATAAATACGACTTCAAGAACAGCAACAGAAAAACTACCCAGAAGAACAAACAATTGAACAGAGGGGAAAAGTAGAGCATCAACAGCAGAAAGATAACATGACAAAAATGCACCAATATGTATCAGCTATGATCATTAAGGCAAATTGCCTCAATTCACCAATTAAATGAGACAGACTGGCATAATGGATCAAGAGAAAATACTCAACCATATGATTTATACAAAACCCCATCTAACACAAAAGGAAATTCATAGACTGAAATTCAAAGGTTGTAAAACCATACTTCATGCATCAGGAACCCAAAAACAGCAGGTGTAGCTATACTGCTTGCACATAATGTGAAATTCAAACCACAAAGGATCAAAAGCATTAAATAAGGTCACTACATATTTGTTAGAGGAAACCTTCAAGAGGAAGAGATAACAATCTTAAATATATATGCAACAAATAAGGGAGCATCCAACTGTATAAAACAAATATTAATAGAAATGAAAAATCAAATAAGCAATAACACAATTGTAACTGGAGAACTTAACACCCCACTGACACAAAGAAACACATCAAGAAGGCAAAAACTCAGTGAATAAATAAAGGAAATGATTCAGACTTGTGAACAAATGAACTTCATAGATGTGTACAATGTTACACCTAAAAACAGTAGCATATGCATTCTTCTCAGCTTCCTATGGGACATTCTCTAAAAGAGACCATATACTAACCCACACAACTTGCTTAAACAAATGCAAAAGTATTGAAATTGTCAAATGCACATTATCTTATCACAGTGCTATATAACTGGAAATTAATAACAAAATAAAACACAAAAAATTCATAAACAAAAGGAAACCAAATAATACACTCCTGAAAAATCATTGGGACACAGATGAAGTTAAAGAAATTAAATAATGTTTACAAGTAAATGAAAATACAAACACAATTTACCAGAACCTGTGTGAGACAATGAAAGCAGACCATAGAGGGAAATTTATTGTGGTGATTTCCCACATCAGGAAAAGAGCATGTACACAAATAAAAAACCTGATGCTACAACACAAAAAACTAGAAAAATAAGAGTAAGTCAATCCCAAAGACAAAAGAAGGGAGGAAATTATAAAGGTCATAGCAGAAATCAATGCAATTGACACTAGGACAACAAGACAAAGAATTAAGGAATCAAAGAACTGGTTCTTTGAAAGAATAAATAAAATTGATAAGGCTATAGCCTTTCTTATTTTTTTAAAAGGACACAAAAAATACAAATTTGTGCAATAAGGAATGTAAAGGGCAAAAAGCACTGCAGAGTCTGTGTAAATACAAAAGATCATCAGTACCTATTTCATAATAGTTTACTCGCATAGTTTTGATAACACAGAAGAAATGGACAGAATCTTAGAAACATGTGAATTACTAAATTGGATCAAGAAGATGTAAAATTGCTGAATAACCCAATTTCAGTCAGTAAAATTGAAAATGCAATCAGAACCTCATCAATATGGAAAATTCTAGGTTCTGATGGATTCACAGCTGATTTCTACAAGAAATTCAAGGAAGACTTCATTCCATCACTCCTTACACTCTTCCATGAAATTGAAAGGGAAGCAGTTCTCCCTATCTCATTCCTGGAAGCAAGTATTACTCTAATAACAAAACCGTAGAAAAGTCCAACCAAAAAAAGTGCTTCTGGCCAATCTCCCTAAAGAACATAGATATAAAATTCCACAATCAAATACTGACAAACAGAATGCAGCAAGTCATCAAGAAGATTATACAGCATGACTTAGTGAGATTCACCCCAGGAATGCAGGGTTGGTTCAACATATGGAAATCAAAAAGTGTAATACAGCATATCAATAGAGCCGCAGATGAGAATCACATGATCATCTCAATACATGCAGAAACAGCTTTTGACAAGGTCCAAATATCATTCATGATAAGAACGTTAAGCAAAATCAGAATACACTCTATCCTAATCTGACAAAAACCACCTATGACAAACCAAATTTAAATGTTCAAAAACTGAAAGCTTTAACTCTAAAATTAGTAACAAGACAAGACTCTCCACTATCACCACTCTTATTCAATATAGTGCTATAAATGCTACCCAGAGAAATTAGACAAGAGAGAGAAACAAAATGAATAAGGACCGGACAGGAAGAGGTTAAACTAATTTTATCTGTAGATGACATTATACTTTACATCAAAGATCCAAAAAACTCCACTGGAAGACTTCTAGATGTAATAGTCAAATTGTGTAATGTAGCTGGATACAAAGTCAACACTCAAAAATCAATAGAATGTCTTCAACAGAAACAAAAAACCCATTGAGAAAAAATTAAGAGAAACGACACCCTTCCCAGTATCACACAAACAATAAAGCACTTGGGAATCAATGTAACAAATAAAGTAAAAGATCAATTCAGTGAAAATTACAGTACTCTGAGAAAAGGAAATGAAGAGGATATCAGAAAATTAAATATTTTCCCTGTTTTGGGCTGGGAAGCACAAACATTGTGAAAATAGCCATTCTCCAAAAATTGTTATGCAGATTTCATTGAATTCCAATCAAAATAGCATTAGCATATCTAACAGATCTAGAGAAATCATTCCTAAAATTCATCTGGAACTAGATGAGAGCTAGAATTGCAAAGGCAATTCTGATCAACAATGGCAAGGCAGGATGCATCACAATCCCTGACTTGAAGTTATACTACAAAGCTATTGTGATAAAATCAGAATGGTACTGGAATTAAAAACAGTTCTGAAGGTCAGTGGAATACATTAAAAGACACAACCACAACTACAAAGTTCACTCATCTGAACTTTGAGTAAGGGGCCAAACACTTTCACTGGAAGTGGTGCTGGAAAATCTGGCTCTTCATGTGCCAAAAACTAAAACTTGACACATGCGTATCACCATGCACTAAACTAAATTCAAAATGGTTCAAATATTCAAATATTAAAACAGAAACAGTAAATATACTGGAAGATAAAGCAGGTAGAAATCTTGAAGAAGGTGTCAGCAGAGAATTAATAAACAGATATTAAACTGCAAGGGAAATACTTCCCAGAATCAACAACTGGAATCTCATCTTACTAAAAATTTTTGTATTTAAAAAAAAATCTCCAAGAAAGTGAAAACAAAACACAGGAATTTTGAAAAAATCAGAGTCAACTGTCCCTCACAGAAAGGACTTCTATCTAGAACATATAAAGAATTTAAAAAAAAAAATCAGGTCCTCAAAATTCAAACCCCCAATTGAAAAATAGGCATTTGAGATGAATGCATACTTCTCAGATGAAGAAATCCAAATGGTAATTAAATACATGAAGAAACATTCAACATCATTGGTCATTAGAGAAATGCAAATTAATACCACACTGAGATTCCATCTCAAGCCAGAAAGAATAGCTTAAAGAAAACTACCAATTACAACTGCTGTAGAGGCTGTGGGGAGACAGGTACTCTTCTCCACTCTTGGTGGGAGTTTAGATTGATGCAACCATTGTAGAAATCAGTCTAGAGTCTTCTGAGTAATCTGGGATTGTAGGTCTCATCTGACCTAGCTGGTCAACTTCTGGGTATACTTCCAGCATAATGGAAAACACCATACCACAGTGATATATGTGCACTCATGTTTTTAGAAGCACAATTTGTAATAGCTAAATCTTGGAAACAAAATAAATGTCCATCAACTGAGTAATGGGCAAAAAAGATGTGGTATTTTTATGTAATGGGGTACTACTCAACTATAAAGAAAGACCACACTGAGGCTTTTATAAGTAAATGGATGTTACTTGAGACCATACTCATAAATGAAATAAATCAGACTCACATGTGTAAATACTGTATTTTCTCCCTAGTATAAGAAAATTAAAAAGCAAATGAGATACAAAATCTTCAATAAATATTGTGAAAGGGTAAGAAACTGCTCAAACAGGAAAAATAACTCAGACAGGGAAAAGAGAAAAGGAAGAGAAATGAAAGAAGATATAAATTTGTATATATACACTTAAGATTACTAAGATGATTGTGGTACTAATGCTAAATGTTCTTAAAAAACAGTTAACATCCATAGAATTAGATAAATATTGCATGACTATATCTGGTAATTCAAATAAGACTTATGAAGATAATTATGCAAAACATAAAAAACGGTTATGTTCCCACCACATTGTTTTGAAAGCCTACATTGTTATTGTTTTGGGATCTTTTATATATTTATTTATTTGTAGTTTTGGTTTTTTTCTAATACAAAATAATAGATGTACATGTACTAAACTAAAATCTAAGTGGATCAAAGATCTAAATATTAAAACAGAAACACTAAATCTGTTGGAAGACAAAGTAGGTAAAAACCTCAAAGATATAGGGGTAGGAAGAGAATTCATGAACAAGAACCAAAGTACACGGGAAGTACTTCCCAGAATCAATAACTGGGACCATATCATATTAAAGAGTTTCTGCATGTCAAAAGAGATCTCCAGCAGAGTGAAAAGAAAACCCACAAATTGGGAAAAAATCTTCATGGATTGTCCCTCAGACAAAGGAACTTATAAAGAATTTAAAAAACTCAGACCCTCAAAATTCAAAGACCCAATCCAAAAATGGGCATCTGAATTGAATACACAGTTCTCAGTTGAAGAAATATGAATGGCAAATAAATACATGAAAAAAATGTTCATCATCATTAGTCATTAGAGAAATAAAAATTAAAATCACACTGAGATTCCATCTCACCCCAGAAAGAATGGCCAGGATAGAAAAAACTACCAAAAACAAGTGCTGGAGAGGCTGTGGGGAAAAAGGAACTCTTCTACACTGTTGGTGGGAGTGTAGACTGGTGCAACCACTGTGGAAGTCAGTCTGGAGACTCCTCAAAAAGCTGGGTTTGGAGGTCCCATTTGACCCAGCTATTCCACTTCTAGGAATATTCCCAGAAGATCTGAAAACATCGTACCACAGTGATATATGTGCACCCATGTTTATAGCAGCACAATTTGTAATAGCCAGATCTTGGAAACAACCTAAGTACCCATCAACTAAGGAATGAATAAAAAAATTGTGGCATTTTTATACAATGGAGTACTACTCAGCTATAAAGAATGATCACATCGAGATATTTATAAATAAATGGACACGACTTGAGGCCATACTCATAAGCAAAATAAACCAGACTCACATGTGTAAATACCGTATAGCCTCTCTAGTATGAGAGTTGATAAGTGTATATAAGATTTTATGGTAAGCGTGAGTCCCCATCTCATAGCTTTGAAGCCTTTTAATATTTTCATTCATCAGTTGGAATGGTTTTATTCTGTTTTGTTTGACTATATCATGTGTGATGGTATGAACAGCTGTTTTGAAGTAAACAAAACATTATGACAGCTATTGCTGATTTAATATCATCCTTCTTAGAAGTCCTACCATGCTTCTATTGTTCTACTACCATTGGTTCTATCTATCACATTGTGTCTCATTGGGATTTGAATATGTGTGATAGTATAAACAAAATTTTTTATCAAAAATGAGATATTATAGTACCCATTGATCATTCTGTTATTTGGTTCAGAATGCCCTGTAATTTTATCACTCTTTGAATGGTTTTACACTATTTTCTTATGTTTGATATTATTGTATTTGAAACTATGTTCAACTATAGCAGAGAAAGAGATATTGTAATAGCTACTGTTAATATCTGGTTGTTTTAATGTAAAGTACTGTGTTGCCTATGGTTTCATGTTCTGATCTGCTCTGTTCTGCCCTCTTTTGTTTTATTCTCTTTAAAATTAAAAAAAGAAATTCATCTAAAGCATTTACAAGCATGGATTTTAGTATGTGTGATATTTTGAACAACTACACTGAAGTATGCCAGATGCCATGGTTGCCATTCATGATTTCCTATCATTTTGATTCAATATCCAATAGTGCTTTTATTCCTGGTTTTGATTGGTTTTAATCTGTTTCCAATTATTTGATTCCAATATGTATGGGAATATGGACAGCTATTTTGAAGAAAACAAGAGACATTATGGTAACCATTATTGATTTCCTAGTGTCTTTCTTGAAAGCCCTTATGGCTCTCTTTCTTGTTTTTTTATTGCTTTTATACCCTTTTAATGTATATTAACTTGTTTTATATGGAGGTATGGACAACTACTTGGAAGAAAACAAGAGACATTATACACTTAAGACAGATAACCACTGTTGATTTCCTGATGTCTTTTTCTGAAATGCTGTCTTATTTGTATTGTATTACTCTGCTCTACTTTGTTCTGTTTTGTTTTGGTTTGCATTAGTTTGTTTTATTCTCTTTAAAATAAAAAAAATTAAATGGGGATGCCAAAACAATATAAAACAAAAAATGAGCAATGATATTTTGAATGAGACCCCAAAGAATAAGTGACAAAAGCAAACATAGACAAACTCTATTATATTAAGATTGTACAGAGAAAAGGAATCAACAAAAAGATCAATCACAGAAAATAAAAATTAATGAAAAATATTTATCTGATAAGAAATTCATATCCAAAAAATAAGGAAATCAACTCAGTAACAAAATAAATAATTCTACTGCAATAGACAAATAATCTGAAAAAGCATCTCTCAAAATATTTTCAAATGGCCAATCAATATGTGAAGAAATGCTCAGTATCATGAAAGTAACAAGGAAAATCACAATATAATTTCACTGTGATCAGAATAATTATTATCAAAGAGGCAAAGTAGTAAATGCTTGCCAGGATGCAGAGAAGGGGAAGTATTTGCACACTGCTAGTGGCATTGTTAATAACTAGAGATAGATCAAAAAGAAGAGGGAGGCCTCTGTCTTGAATTTTTTTTCATTGCTGAGATAAAATATTTCACACCCAAAACTAGGGATAGAAAAGTGTTTTAGTTCGCAGTTCATGGAAGTTTTAGTGCATGGCAGGGTGGCACAGGGGCAACACTTCACATAGCATAAGACAGCAAAGCAACAAAAGTAAAAAGGGCAGCAACAAGCCTTTACTCCTTCCTTATAGGGTAAGCAAGCTATGCCCAGCTCCAGGGCAGTGCAGCAACACACCATCCTGGCGCCCTCCTCTTGCATGGGCTTAGGATGTTTACAAAGTAAGGACCCTAAGCTCTCTGCTGAGCCCAAAAGTGAAACTTCTAAATTTCTCAAGTTCACACAATGTATCAACCATAACCATCCACCCCTTGTCAAATTGGAAACAAGACACACCTTTTAAAACAAGTTTCCAGAAATAAAGACATGATTATTCTTAGCATTTTACAGCTTGAACATTATAACACAGGTATAACAATTTTTAAGGACCAACATTGTCTATCAACATTATATTACATTAGAACCATAACATTCTTCCCCCGACTATCCAAATGCTCATGCACATCCCTTTATGCAAAAGGCATTTAATCCATCTGCAAGAGTTGTCAAAGTCCTAACAGTTTAAGTACTGCTAAAAAAAATCTAAGATGTAAGACATACTAACTGCAAGCCCCTCTAGATGTAAGACATACTACCTGCCATACCCTGTATAAATGAAAAAAGTTAAACACTTCCAACATTCAATGACACAAAATAAATGTTACCAGTCCAAGGGGTACAAACAAAAGGATACAAAGGAATGGGACAAAAGCAAGTCCAGAATCCAGCTTGGCAAACATTAAGTCTGGTATTTCCATTTGCACCATTAAGGCAATCTGTGGCAAATTGTGAGCTCCAAAGGGTTTGGGTGACTCCACTCCTATGGCACTTCTGATGGTTATAGATCCCATGACTGCTGTCTTATGGTGGCTTTGCTCCCTCCTTGCAGATTTACTTACATGATTTACATTCTTGGCTTTTCCAAACTTCAGGGTTCTCCACTGCACCTTCAGCTTTACACTCAAAGCTCCAGACACTACTCTCTCAGGGGCACACCTCCTGGCATTCTAGGAAATTGAGGTAAAATCCTTTTAAACCTCATAACTGCATTCTGCATGCACTTAAGTCCAGCACCACGTGGATGATGCCAAGGTTTGTTGCCACCTCAAGTAGTAGCCAGACTTTCTTCTCTCTTGGCTATAGGGTTCAAGTGCCTTGATTGGTGGGCACTCTGAATCCAATTCTGAGGAACAAATTTTCTATGCCACCACCATTCTGGAACCATTCATGGTGTTCTGTGGTTTTCTATTCATAGCAAAGTATTGCACTTTTATAGTTTTGAGGCTGCAAAGGTTCTAGATTTTCTGCTTTTCATAATGTTTTCAGGCCATCTTTTCTATTCTCTTGTTTCTTCTCAGAAATAGAGATTTCCTCAGCTCCATCTTTGCAGTCCACAGCTTTATTGGAGCTTCCTTTTTGGCAATACTCACAGTGGTTTAAATCATCCTGTTGAGATCTTTGTTCTTGATTTTTAACATAGATCTGGCCCAAAGCCACCAAGAATAACCATGCCACTGCCTCAACATTAGATTGCCTTGAAATTGTTTCTGCCAGATTGATTAGTACACTACTCTTAATCTTAGTCTCAGACAAAATCTCTTGACACAGACAAAATACAGAAAACCTTTTTGCCAAGGCATGCCATACACCATCTGGAGTCCAGGACCCAATGCATTCTTTTTTCCCAGAAGAAACCTCCCAAACCTGGTATTTTCTGGCAGGATTTCTATCATCCTTCTGGTCTTCTGAACTCTGACCAGAATCTCCAAATACAAAAAAGCCTAGGTTGTGCCAGGCTCCTTCAGGAGACATCTTTGAACATTCGCAAACATGTCCCACAAGTCATTCCCACAGGGTTTTGAACTACATGGTCAGGTACAGTCACAGTAACAGCCCTACTTCTCTGGTTACAAATTCTGTCTTGGTTACTTTTGTCTCATGGCTGAGACAAAACACTTGACACCTAAAATTAGGGAAGGAAGTGATTTTTTTAAGCTTTCAATTCATAGAGCTTCCAGTCCATTGTCAGCTGGATCCAAGACAGGTTGGCATGTCACACTTTAAGCTGAAATAGACAGCAAAGTGACAAGAGCAAAAGGAGTCAGAGCAAGCATCTTCTTTCTATTGTAAGCAGGTTACCCACCCCAGGGCAGTGTAGCAATCACACCATCTCAGTCCCCTCCTCTTGCACAGCCTTGTGATACTTACAAAGCAAGGACTCTGGCTCCCTACTGAGTACCTAATTTATACTTCTAAATTTCTCAAGTTCATACAATGTATCAACCCTAACAGCCTCTGTCTCCCAAAAAACATGGAATTAACATATAACACAGATATTTTATTTCTTGACTTTATATATTCATGAAAACTAAAAATCATCACATCAGAAAGATATTTACAATCCTTTATATTTAATACTTTTAATGAAGCATTGAAACAAAATTTCATAACAGAATAGTTATATATATATATATATATATATATATATATATATATATATAATTCTTGTGTGTCTGATACACACAAGAATTTCTTGTGTGTCTGACAGTCCAGTTAATATCATATTTTCAAATTGCGTCCATTTACCCAAAAATGCTTCAAGTGTATTTTTCTTTCTGACAGACTAGTATTCTATTGTGTACAAATACCACATTTTCTTAGCCAGTCCTCTATAGACATATACACTATGTTTGATATCTAGCTATTATAAATTCTGATACTATGAACATGGGTATACACAAAACCCTGTATTATGCTGATTTTAATTATTTTTGAAAGATACCTACAAGGGGGATATCTTGGTCAAATGAGATTTCTGTTTTTAGTTAGAAGAAATAGTTAGTTAAGAAATCTCCACACCAATGTTTACAGTGATTGTACTAGTTTATATTCCCACTAACAATGTAGAACAGTTCCCTTTTCCCCATATCTTACCCAGGACTATTTATTATTAGATTTTTTTGTTGATAGCTATTCTTTCTGGGGTAAGATCAAAACTCAATGTAGTTTGTATTAGCATTTCTCTTATGGTCAGTGATATTGAACATCTTTCATGTATTTATTGGCCATTTGCAATTCTAAAAATTCTCCTTTCATTTTGCTTGCCCAAATGACTGGATCTTTTATTTCGGAGAGTCACTTTGTGAGTTCTTTATATATTCTAAATAATTATTCCTCTATGTGAGGTTGTCTTTACACTTTGTTGCTTATAAATTTTGCTTTGGAAAAATTCTTTACTTTGAAATGATCACATTCGTTTGTTCTCAGGATTATTTCTTGTTGTTCTATTCTAAAAGAACTTTCCTCCACTTATGTCTTCAAGAGTTTTACCTAGTTTAACCATGTGTGGTAGCTAGTGTCTGTAATCCCAGCACTTGGGAGGCTGAGGCAACAAGATTGCTGTGAGTTCAAGGCCAACCTTGGCTACACAGTGAGTTCAAGGCCAGCCTGAACTGAGTAGTGCAACTCTGTCTCAAAAAGACAAAATAAAGTTTTATCTAGCTTATCTTCCAACATATTAAATGTTTCTGTTTTAACAATTAGCTCCTTCATCCATTTTTATTTTAGTTTAGTACATAGGGAGATGGATGTGTCCAGACTCAATGTTCTGCATTTAAGTATCCAATTTTCCCTGTACCATTTATTAAAGTATGTTTTTAGTCTCTTCATCAAAGTTGAAGTGGCTCTGAGTGTTTCTCCCTCTTCTTCAGTTCTATTCCATTGATCCTCATGCAATCCTTTGCAATAGATGAAATCAATCGGAATATCCACTGATTGATAATTGGATAAATAAAATATGGTATATGAAACAATGGATTATTATGAATGGCTAAAAATTTGATGAGATATTATTTATGGCAAAATGAATGAAAGTGAAAGATATTATATTATGTGTAATAAGCTTGCAACAGAAAGTAAAATACTGCCTGTTCTCACTCATATGTAAAAGATTAAAAAGTTGATCTCATAGAGGAAGAAAATAGAATAATGATTACTATAGACTCAGAACAGGAAGGAGTAGGTGAGTTTAGGGAAGAAGGATAACAAATACCAAAATAGAATTAGAAGGACTATATTCTACTTTTTCACAGGATGAGTGACTATGGTTTACTACAGTAAAATGTACATTTTATGAATAACTGGAAATTAAGAGTTTTAATATTCCCAATACAATGAAATTATAAATGTTTGGCATAGAAATGCTAATTATCCTGGTCTGATCATTTCTCATTTCATACAATATCAAATTACCATGCTGCAATTTGTACAATTATTACATTTCATTTTAAATACAAAGAAATGCTTTGAAATGACCTGCAAATATTTTTATTCACATGCAATTAATGATCAATTTTGAGAGAATTAATTTTACTGGACTAAATTCTCTAATTCATGAATATGGAATATTTATTCTTTATTCAGATTTTCTTAAGAAAGAAAATTTGAATATTATAAAACTTAAATCCATCTGATTATCAACTATCCAAATTTCAAAGACAAATATAAAGAGCATACTTTGAGAACAAATCCAAAATATATCTGACAAATAAATGAAGAACAACCACAAACTAATGATAAAAAGACAAACGACCCAATAAAATGGGTAATTGTTTTCAATAGACGTTTCACAAGAGAACAGAAAAAAGTTGGTAATGAAAGCAAGATGGTTGGGTAGGAGACAACATATCTGACCTCCCATTAAAATATTGATGGGTACACTTGAACAAAAATAATCTTTCACATGGCCTATGTCTCCATTTCAAAAACTGCCCACACATTGGAAGAAAATAATGGACAATAATCACATAGAAAAATCACTGTATAAGGTGGAATACCTGAGACATCTTAATAATAAAGAATGTCAGAGGCTATCAACATTAGTCATGCATCAGGTGTCATGGTCTTGAGTGGCCTGTTATGGAGGTTTTGAGTAGCTTGTGCTGGTGAGGAGTATCATGGATACTTTACCTGGGAAATGTCTCCTTCAGAAATGGAGAAAAATATAAAGACTCCTAGACAAACAAAATATATGATAATTAATTATCACTGACCCTGTCTTACAAGAAGAGTTAAAGAGTTTTTCAAGCTAAAATCAAGTGAGTAATTAATCATATTAAACATAGAAAATTAGAACAAGCACTGGTAAATGTAAACACCTCATCAAATGGAGAATATAGTATTCTAATACTAAAATGATGACATATAAACCATATCTTTAATATGATGATCAACAGACAAAACTATTAAAAAGAATACTGGTTATAATGATTTGTTAAAAGATATGGAAGTGTGACATGAAAACAAAATATAGCAGATGGTTTGTATGTATATACATAAGTATTGATCTGACTTTGGGTCTGTGTTAGAAGGGGCAGCCTCAAAACCCTCTGTAATGCCTTCAGAATGTTTTACCTATTGTCTTGATCAATAGCACCTGGCTCCCTTATATCTGCATGGTTCTGTTTAGCAGTTACTTGACCACACCTTTGGTATTCTTTCCCTAACACACTTCATTTTTTACATGGGCAAGCTCCATTTTTCTGTTCTTTTTCTCTTTAACTCTAAATTGTCTTAACAAAATCTCTTTTCTTTCATACAATGGTAAGCAGTTAAAAGTAACCATCTATAGATTTAAGACATTGCTTCCAACAGATATCCTATTTCATTACTCCTAAATTCTGCCTTCCACAAAGCCCTTGTGTATGGACACAGTTCCACCTAGGTATTTGCTTCTATGTAACATGTCTGGGATTCATCTCAGTTTCCAATATTTTGTCCATGATTTTTGAGACTTCATCAAAATTAGCTTTCCTTTTAAGAATTCTGATCATGACTAGTTTAAACTTTCACAATATTTTAGTCTTTTCCCTACTGAGGCCTCACCAGAATCACTATTAATGCTCTATTCTTGGAAATCTAGGTTTTCTCTACTCTTTTCCTCTGAATTTTTCCAGACTCAACTCATTGTTCAGCTCCAAAGCAATTCTCATATTCTTATATATTTGTCATAGCAACAATCATACTTACTGGCACAAATTTTCTATATCAACACATTTTCTCATTTAATGACATAATGCCATTGATTAAGTAACTTGGATGACTAATATAAAGCTATAGGAAACCAGTGAGTGCCTTCTTGCAGCAGCATATCATAGCAGAATCTATCAAATAAGGAAAGCAAGGGAACATGTATTTTCTAGTCTTTCTTTTATTATAATGCAATTAGTCACATCTTGTGAATGCTACTGTTTCAAACTCACATAGTTCTAATTAGCTCCCAAAGATTCTCCCCTCAAAATAGCATCAATATATGACTTTGGAGATTAAAATTTCAACACATGAACATTAATGAGATACATTCAAATCATAGGAGTATGTTACTTGATGAATATGTTAAAAACTCAATTTAGTCACTATAAAATGTATACATGTATCAAATTATCTGTAAACCTAAAGAAAAGTAAAAAGAAGTAAAAGCAAAAGAAAGATTATCTGAAAGTAGAAGAGGAACTATTAGGTTCCAGAAAAAGATTCAGACTGAGGAGGTGAAAGGGAAAAGGATAGGGTCATGATCAAAACTCAATACATACATACATTATATGGAAATGCTATGTTGAATCCCATTGATTTGTTCAGTTCATGTGCTTTAAAAATTAAAATTAGAAAGCAGATCTGCCTATGCCTGCAGGGTGCCCCCAACAGAGGGCCCTTTCCTACAGTCACAGAGTGTGTGCAGAGAGCCAGCAGATCTGCCTGTGCCTGCTGGGTGCTGCAACCAGCAGGTCCTTCCCTGGAGGTGCACAGAATGGGTGGAGCAAGCCAGAAGATCTGCCTCTGTCTTCCAGGTGCTACCATTGGAAGGCCTTTTCCTACAAGTATCCAGCATGAGCAGAAAGAGACAGAAAAAACCACCTCTGCCTGCAGGGCACTGCCACCAGAAGTCCCTTACCTGTGGGTGCCCAGTATGGACAGAGAGGGCCAGACAGATCTGCCTCTGCCTGCTGGGTGTTGCCACTGGAAGGCCCTTTCCCATGGCAGCCAGCACAGTTAGAGAGAACCAGGAAATCTTCCTCAGCCTGCAGGGAGCTGCCACCAGAAGGCTCCTTCCTGCAGATGGCCAGCAGAAGCAAGGACACACAGCCAAGTAAGCCCTGTGCACATGTACGCCACCATTGGAGGGCCTTGGTTCCTTTGGGTAGCCATCATCCAATAGCAAAATCTGCCAAGTACACCCCTGTGTGTCTGCCAACAATGTGGAAATCCCAGTGTAGACACACAGGCTGAGAGAAGCAGTCCCAACTCCACAAACCCTTGATCATCAGGGAAGCCCCAGTGTAAATTCATAGGTCTGGAGAAGCCTGCAGCACACCTTGCTAACTCCCTGTAAATCTAGGGTGAGAGGAAACCAGGTGCCTGTCACATTCCCCTACACTGCATAAGGAAAGCCAACATGGAAAGTGCCTGAGGCCCCACAACCTGCTTGTTGGGAAGAATCCAAGAGAATAACAAGATGAAGGAGCAAAAGGCAATCTCAGACATCTAGCCCACACAAAACAATTGTGGGAGATACAGACATAGAAGAAAATGGAAGTCACACACCTGAAATCTCTAAGAGCATAGCAAGTGAAGTAAGGAAACAACTTCATGAGATTGTAAAAACAGTCAAATAAGAAATAATGTCCCAGGTAAAAGAAGAAATGACAAACATACTGAAAACATTCATCAGGTCTAAAGAAGACAGACAAAAAAGTGGAACATAGGAAAATGATGGAAACCATGAATGAATATAGAAAGGAACTGCAATGCATGAAACAGATTCAGAGAGATCCCTGAAATTAAAAATTCAATCAAAAGCTGGCAAAACTGCTTGAAAGAGACTGAAGACAGACTTTCACACCTTGAAGATAGCATTGCAACTAGTGAAAATGAAAGGAAGAAATCTCTTAAAAACAACATAGAACCAGGAAATAACAACTCAATGGTTGCAATTTGATGCAAATAATCATAATTTAAGAGTGGTAGGTGTTAGTGAAGAAGCACGGGTCAAAACATATGAAATTAAGACTATTTACAGAAGTAACAGAAGAAAATTTCCCAAATATTGGAAATGAAACTGGCATGCAGATAAGTGAGGCATATAGGACTCCAAATAGCAACAACCAAAAGAAATCTACATCCAAACATATAATAATCAAGATCCCAGAAATTCAGCACAAGAACAGAATATTAAAAGCTGTTAGATAAAGAAACAGATCACCTATAAAGGAAAACCACTCAGAATCACAACAGACTTATCAATACAGTCAAGTCAAGAAAGAGTTTGGAGTGGTGTTTCAAGACTTGAAAGAAAACAACTTCCAACCTAGATTGATCTACCTTGCAAAGCTATCTTTCAAAATTGATGGAAAATCACATACATCCATGATAAAGAACAAATGAAGAAATTCACAATTACAAAACTAACACTAGAAAGAGTATATTCTAGAAAGAGGTAAAATGACCATCGTTCCAGGAATAGCAGCAGAAGAGGATCAGCAAATGAGACAGACAATTGAATGAAGGAGAAAAGAGGAGAACCAACAACAGGAAGATATCATGGCAGAAAAAACCACAGTATGCTGGTTTTAAACATTAATGTAGATGGCCTCAGGTCAGCAATAAAAAGAAACACAGGAAGAGTGGATCAAGAAACAGGACCCATCCTTATACTGTACACAAGAAACACATTTAACTGGAAAGGAAATTCATAGATTGAAAATCAAAGGGGAGAAAACAATTGTTCCAAGTGACAGGAGATGAGAAAAAAAAAAGCAAGAGTAACTTGTCCCTCAATCACAGAATGGATAAGAAAGATATATTATTTTCATGAAGTGGAAAGCAACCCAGCTGTAAAATATAATAAAGCTGTAAAGTAGAATAATCTCAAGGCTCCTTTAGGTAAATGGATGCAAATGGAGATCATGTTCATGGGTGAAACAGTTTGAACTCATATGCATGAACCCCAACATAAGAAACAGAAGGAGTTAATGGGATCTGAAAGCAAAATAGTTATTGTAAGAGTGATAGGGGAAGAAACAACTGAGAGGAAAATGTGGTAACTACTGTTAATTTTTTATTGTCTTGTCTTGAGCTCTTGCATTGTTTTCACAATTTTGTTAGGTTTGGTTTTGTTCTATCTGTTTTTGTTAGATTTTACTCTGTCTGATGATAGGGGCAGCTAGCTTGAATATAATGGGGCATATTATGTTAATCTTGGTTTCGTGTTATATTGCTTTGAAGATGTATAATGCTTTCATTCATTTGTTTAATTGGTTTTATTCTGTTTTGTTTTATTTTATTATGTGTGATGTTATGAACACCTGTTTTGAAGAAAATGAGACATTATAGTATACATTGCTGATTTCATATCATCTTGCTTTGAAGTACTATCATATTTTTGTTCTTCTGTTTAGATTGATTCTATCCTCTTGTATTTGATTTTATTATGTGTGATGGTATGGACAACTTTTTTGAGGAAAATGAAATATTATAGTAGCCATTGTTCATTTCCTGTTATCTGGTTTTGAAGTCCTGTCATGCTTTCATTCTTCTGAATGGTTTTATAATATTTAATAATGTTTGATATTATTGTATGTGAAGGTATTGTCAACTATTTCAAGGAAAACAAGAGACATTATGGTAACCACTGTTGATATCCTGCTGTCTTGTGAAGTGCTGTGTTGCTTGCATTGTTCTGTTCTGATTTGCTTTGTTTTGTTTTGTTTTATTCTCTTTAAAATAAAATAACAAAAAATAAAAACTACAATTAAAAAACAGAGCACATAATATGCCATCAATGTATACAATTTTACTTATTAATTTAAAATAAAAATAATAAACTATACATAATATTAGATATATTTCATTATAAAAATTGTTTATAATAAGAAAAATATTTTGTGATGCTGCCACTTGGTGACCAACCAAGAAATCATTCAATCAGGCTTTTTGGTAAGTGATGTAAGCCACGTGGATTCCAGAGAGGAAAGTCAGCACGTACCAAGAATCGACCATGATGGGTCTTGGGAGACAAACCAAGGAATCAACCAGCCATCCTTTCTGGTAAGGTGCCTAAGCTGCATGGGTTCCAAGGAGAGAAAAGCCAGCATCTCCTGAGAATTGGCTGTGCTTGGACTTGCTGACCAACTGAGAAATTAAGCAGCCAGTTTTTATGGTTAGCCGTACAAGCCACACAGGTTCCAAGGTGAGAAAATTCAGCATCTCCCGAGAATCAGCCATCCTGGAATTGGGAGACCAACCAAGTTATCAACTAGCCAATTATTCTAATAAGCCATGCAAGCAGTGCAGGTTCCAAGGAAAAAATCAGATAGTGCATCCTGTGAGCCTACCCGTGTGTGGACTGAGAATCAAACAAAGTCAATGTTCTCCCACACATAGCATAAGTATCCACATGGTTCAGAGGACAGGCTGAGCTGATAGCAACTAAGGTACTAAGGAAGTAATTGCTTGTATTGTTTGGTTGATTATGCAGGCCCGGGGTCAGTGTTCTGATCATTTGTTGGGAGGATGAAAGTATGCAATATAGCAAATCTGAGGGATTTTCTTCTATCTTTTCTTTGAATATTTCAAATATTGTTTTCATGGTTTTACTTTTTTCTGATTAATTATTTTGCTTTATTCCATATTCTGTTTGGATTTGTTTTATTGTTTTGTTTTTTGTTTGATGTTGCTATACCTAATGGAATGGACAACTATTGTGAAGATAACAAGATATACTATGAAAGTTACTGCGGTTTTCCTTTGAAGTTCTGTTCCAATTTTGCTGCATTGTTTTGACTGGTTTTGTTTTGTCTTGTTTTGTTGGATTTTACTATCTTTAAAATAAAGAAAAAGAAAAATATTTTCATAAAGCTATTTTATCAAAATAAATACATCTCACAGAAAACATATGCATATACAATTTCATAAAGTTACATTTATATTGGTTTATGTTTTCAATTTATATTGATGACAATATGTTTTAAGACAGATAATAAAAAAAGCACAATCTTATGAAATGCTGTAAAAAGCAGTGATACAGAAAAATACATATCTTTAAAGGTTTATATTGAAGAAGACAGTTTGAAAATTCAGTGACCCAGAGACTTCCAGGAAGATGACAGTGGAGTACCATAGACAAAGAGAAGGGGATACAGGTTAAGAGGTACTCAGAGAAAATCAGGTAATTGGAAGAATGTGAAGGAGTTATATCCTGAAGCCAAAATCAACCTAGAATAAGAGACTTGTAGATCAAAGAAAACACAGATATAGAACTTAATGAAATGGCAATCCAACCCACAGGGCTGCTGGTGGGTTGCCCAAACACAGGCATAACAGGACCATCACAAGAGGAAGTATAAACGAAGAAGAAAAAATTGATAGAGTAAAAAATCATAACTAAATCTAGTCACACAAAATAGACTTGAGGTATAAGGTCCCCTGCCTCTTTTGCATTCCTTCTAACCGAGGACAATCTAGTCTGGCAGCAAATTCTGCCAGCATGCACAGGAGTGTGTGAATTGCTCACTTCCTGAAGGACAGCCAGCTCTCTTCTCTTCTCTTCTCTTCTCTTCTCTTCTCTTCTCTTCTCTTCTCTTCTCTTCTCTTCTCCTCTCCTCTCCTCTCCTCTCCTCTTCTCTTTTCTCTTCTCTTCTCTTCTTTCCTCTCCTTTCCCCTCCTCTCCCCTCCCATCCCCTCCTCTTCCCTCCCCTTCCCTTCTTTCCTCTCCTCTCCTCTCCTCTCCTCTTTTGTTTTCTTTTCTTTCCTTCTTTTTGTTTTTGTTTACCTTATGGAATTTACTTTACTTTACTTTACTTTACTATACTTTACTTTACTTTTATACATCATAACACATACTGGAACATCTAGAGACAACAAGATTAGTGACCCCAGGGATGCATAGTAAACAGAACAGTATTACTTCTCCAGCTCTACGAACAGTGATAGAAGGTGGTGGAATTGAACAGACTTTCACCATGGGAATGAGCATCCCTGGGCTGTCAACCATACCAGAAGCAGGAGCAGAAATTCAGTCCACAACCTCCCATCCAACTTTGCCCTGTAATGAGCTGCAGTGGCAGAAGCCATGAGTCAGCAAGTTTACAGACTACAGCATTGGAAGGTGTTGGTTATTGTAGAAGCACAATTGAAAGCATAGAGTCAAAAAGCATTCCACACTAAACCTCCCAGCCCTGCTGCCTGTAGCTTGAGGGACAAGAGATTTAAATGGCACTGTATCACACACAATAAGTGGGAAGTTATCACTCTGCCCTTGGGAAAGAAACTAGAATTCAGACTGGGTTTTAGTGTGCTGCATACAGATAGCCAATTGTTCCAGCACCATCTGTTAAAGAGACTGTTGTTCTTCCAGCAAGCATGTTTGGCCCCTTTATCAAAGTAAGGTGGTTGAATGAGTTTGTGGATGTGGTTGTATCTTTCAATCTCTTCCATTGATCTTCAAGTGTGTTTTTATTCCAGTACCATGTTGATTTTATTACTGTAGCTTTGTAGTATAATTGCAAGTCAGGGCTTGTGATGCCTCCTGCCTTGCCTTTGCTGCTTAGAATTGCCTTTGCTATTCTAGGTCTCTTATGGTTCCAGATGAATTTTAAGAGTTATTTCTCTAGATCTATGAGGTATGTTAGTGGTATTTTGATTGGGATTGTGTTGAATCTGTATAGTAATTTTGGGAGAATGGCCAATTTCACAATGTTTGTTCTTCCTATCCATGAACAAGTGATGTCTTTCCATTTTCGGAGGTCCTCTTCGGTTTCCTTTTTCAGGGTATTATAATTTTCCCTGTATAGCTCTTTTACTTCTTTCGTGAGATTAATTCCTAAGTATTTCATTTTTGGACGCTAGTGTGAAGGGTGTGGCTTCTCTTATTTCTCTCTCAGTATTTTTGTTGTTAGTGTATAGGAATGCTATTGATTTTTGAGCATTGACTTGTATCCAGCTACATTGCTGAATTCATTTATTATATCTAGGAGTTTTTGAATGGAATTTTGGGGGTCTTTTATGTGAAGTATCATGTCATCTGCGAATAGTGATAATTTAACTTCTCTTTTCCTCTCTTTACTCCTTTTATTTCTCTCTCTCTTGTCTAAATGCTCTGGCTGGTATTTCCAGTACTATGTTGAATAGAAGTGATAGGGCACATCCTCATCTTGTGCCTGATTTTAAGGTAAAGGCTTTCAGTTTTTGACCATTTAATATGATGCTGGCTGTTGGTTTGTCATACATGACTTTTATCATATTGAGGTTAAGATCATCTACTCCCATTCTCTGTAAGGTTCTTATCATGAATAAGTGTTGGACCTTATCAAAATCTTTTTCTGCAACTATAGAGATGATCATGTGGTTCTTCCTTTTGGCTGTATTGATGTGGTAGATTACATTTATTGATTTACAGATGTAGAACCATCCCTGCATTCCTGGGATGAATCCCACTTGGTCGCTGTGTATAATCTTCTTGATGATTTGCTGCATCCTGTTTGCCAAAATTTTATTGAGAATTTTTGCATCTATGTTCCTTAGGGAGATTGACCTATAGTTCTCTCTTTTAGTTGGGTCTTTCTCTGGTTTTGGTACTAGATTAATATTTGCTTCCATGAATGACTTAGGAAGAATTTCTTCCCTTTCAATTTCATTGAAGAGTTTCAGGAGTGTTGGAATTATGTCTTCTTTGTATTTCTTTTAGAATTTTGCAGTGAATCCATCTGGGCCTGGGCTCTTCTTTGTTGGCAAGCACTTAATTACATTTTCAATTTCATTAAAAGAAATTGGGTTATTCGGCAGTTTTACATCATGCTGATCCAGCTTTGGTACTTCATATGTTTCCAGGAATCTCTCTATCTCTTCAGTGTTGTTGAACCTATGAGAGTAGAGGTTTTCAAAATAGGTGTTGATGACCTTCTGTATTTCCACCGAGTTTGTAGTATTTTCACCTTCTTTATTCCTTATTGCATGAAACTGAGTTTTTTCTTTCCTTTTTTAAATAAGGTTGGCCTGGGGCTTATCAATTTTACTTATTCTTTCCAAGAACCAACTCTTTGATTCATTGATCCTTTGTACTGTTTTCTTAGTCTCTACTGCATTAATTTCTGCACTGATCTTTATAATTTCCTCCCCCTTTTGGCTTTGGGCCTGGCTTGCTCTTCTTTTTCTAGATTGTTAGAGTTGTAGCATCAGGTTGTTTTTTTGTGTTCTTTCTGTCTTCCTGATGTGGGAACTCAGTGCAATGAATTTTCCTCTAGAATGAGAGACACTATGACAGCCATTCATGGCTTCCCTAGTGTCTGGCCTTGAAGACCAGTAATGCCCTCCTCGTCCTGCTCAGATCAATTCCATACTAGGTTGTTTCATGTGAATTCCCTATATGTGACAATATGGACAACTATTTGGAAGAAAACAAGAGTCAATATTATAGAGAGTGAATATCTCCAATCGTCTAGCTTTGAAATTTATGTCTTACATTGTTTTCTTGTGATCCGCTTTGCTCTGTTTTGTTGTGTTTAATTTTACCCTATTGATATAATTGCATGTATATTTGAGTGGGTAAGATGGATGACCATATTGTTGTTTTTGTCAGATCATGGAGCAGAACTGTTAACAGTCTCTGTTAACAGTTTGAATGTCTACTTTACATGTTTTAACTTTGTAATCTGAACAACTATTTCCAAGAAGTCAGTATGTAATTAGTCAAGTAATAATTTCTTAGGTTTTATTGTTGTTGTACGTTTCCTTTTTTCCTTGGAATACTGTATTGTCGCTACCCTTTATTATGTTTTATTTTGTTTTGTTTTTTTTCTCTTTAAATAAAATTATAAATAAATAAATTAAAAATAAATAAATTTTCCTCTAAGGACTGCTTTCATTGCATCCCACAAAATCCGGTAAGTTGTGTTTATATTTTCATTTGATTGTAGATATTGTTTAATTTTCTCTTTCATTTCCTCTGTGACCCACTGATTGCTCAAGAGTGTATTACTCAGTTTCCATGTGTTGTGAGGTTTTTGAAGTTGCTTTTAATGTTAATTTCTAGTTTCAATGCACTATGATCTGATAAAATGCATGGGATAATTTCAATTCTTTTCATTTACTTAAACATGTTATTTGGGCTAGTATGTGGTCTATTTTAGAGAATGTCTCATGTACTGCTGAGAAGAAGGTATATTCTGATGTTGTTGGATGGAAGACTCTATATACGTCTATCAAGTCCATTTGTTCACAGGTGTGATTCAGTTCTGTTATTTCTTTGCTGATTTTCTGTCTAGCTGATCTGTCCCTTTGGGTCAATGGTGTTTTAAAGTCTCCTGCTATAATTATGCTATTCTTTATTTGCTTTTTCATTTCTGTTAATACTTGCTTTGTATAGATGAGTGCTCTGGAATTTGGTGCATGTACATTTAAGATTGTTATCACTTCCTCTTGAAGTTTTCCCCTAACTAGTATGTACTGACTTTCTTTATGTCTTTGGATCATTCCTGATTTGAAATTCACACTGTCTGCAAACAGAATGGCTTCTCCTGCTTTTTTTTTCTTTTTTTGGTTTCCTGTTGCATGAAGTATTGTTTTCCATCCTTTGACTTTCAGTCTATTGTTTTGCTTTTGGGTTAGATGGGTTTCTTGTAGACATATGGTTGGATGTTGCTTCTTGATCCATTCTGCCAATCTATTTCTTTTGATTGATGAGTTGAGGCCATTTACATTAATGCTTATAACTGTTATATATTGGTTTATTGTTGACATGTTATCTTTCTGCTGTTGTATCTTTAACTTAACATTCTGTTTAATTGTCTGCCTTGCTTGGTGGTTTTATCCTATGTGTATCTAGAATGTCTTTCAGGATTCTTTGTAGGGTTGTTTAGGTATTCATGAAGTTCTTCAGCTGCTTTTTCTCATGAAAGCATCTTATTTCTCCATACATTTTGAAGGACATCTTTGCAGGGTACATCAGTCTGGGTTGGAAGTGGTTTTCCTTTAGGATCTGAAATACTTCATGCTCTTCTTGACTTCATTGTTTGTGTTGAGTAGTCTGCTGTGATTCTGATAGGTTTTCCTTTATAGGTGATCTGTCTTTTCTCTCTAACAGCTTTTAGTGTTCTGTTCTTCTGGTTGATTTCTGGGATGGTGATTATTATGTGTCTGGGTGTATTTTTTTTTTTGGTTATGGCTGTTTGGAGTTCTATATGCTTCACTTATCCAAATGTCAGTTTCCCTTCTCATGTATGGGAAGTTTTCAGCTATTACTTCTGTAAATATCCTCTTGATATCATTTGGGCTGTCCCCTTCTTTCTCATTTATCCCTATTAATCTTATGTTAATTTTATTTGCATTCTCTTGCAGCTGTTTAATTGTTATTACCTGACATTTTGTTATTTTTAAAAGATCTTTCCTGTCTTGTTCACTGGCTGTGATCTTATCCTTGAGGTGTGCAATTCTATCTTCAGTTTTGTTGAGCCATTTTTGGCAGCTTTCAATAGAATTTTTGATTTCCTGTATATCTATTTGAATCTGCTTTATTCGTTCTGTTTGTTTCTTATATTGTTCATTCAGGGATTCTATCTGTTTGCTTTGTTCCTCCAATTTTTTAGCTGTGTCTTACTAGATGTGTTCTCTATTTCTTGCACTACTTTTATCATTTCTTCTTTTACCTGGGCAAGTATGTCTGATTTGAATTTCTCCATAGCTTCCCCTAGGTGCATCTTTATTTCATTTCATAACATTTCAGACATTTCAGGTGTATGGCTTCTTTTTTCTTCTATGTACTTGGCTCCTAGTCTTTCTTGGGATGGTGTGGAGTTTTGAATCTGCCTTTTAGTCTTTCTTTTTGTCATTTTTCTATATTTGCTTGCTTTGAGTGGTATTCCAAAGCTTCCTCTGGATGTGTGGTAAATTACCTCCTGCACCCTCAGTTCATGGAGCAGTTCTGGCTCCCCCATAGGCTCTTGGCTCCCTAAATTGAAAGGCGTAACCTGGGCGTGCTGAACTGGGTCCTACGGATCCTGGAACCACAGTCCCATGTCCTAGGGGCAGATATGAACTCACCCTCTGAGAGTGTTGGTCTTGAGCTCTCCCCAGGCCAGCCCACACCAGGCAGTCAGTCCCCCTCTATGGTCTCTGCCTCCTGAACTGAAAGAAGGATGCTGGGTATGGTTGGCTGAGGCCCTGAAATCTGCTGGGCCCAGTCCAGCATCTCTGGTAGCTCCCCAGAATCTCAAACGCCAGGAGTGTAGGTCTCCAACTTTCCCTGGTCACAAGGACTCACCTCAGGCAATCTCCACTCCCAGTATGTGGTAAATTCTAACATGCCCAAATCTGAGAACCTCATGTTCACAGCTAACTCTGTTTATGTTATAGATTTATTCATCTTAATAAATGATCATTTCATTATGGTGATTGTTCAGCATAAAAACATGGACTCATATTTGGCTGCTCTTTCATATTAAAATATATACTATATCAACAAAGTTTGGTGGCTCTGCTCTCAAAATAAATGCAGGATCATACAACTTCTTATCAATCCCAGCATCACTGCCTTGATCATATCTCACCTGGATTATTACAGTAGGTTCAGCACTTTTCTCTGTACCACTGACTTTCTTGTACTATATTTACTGTCACCACAAAAGCCGGAGAAATTACGTAAGAATGCATTTAATTTCCAGGTATGACTTCAATCCCTCTAAAATGGGTTATTTTGCTCACAATTGGAAGACTTAGCCATACAATCAGTCTACAATTTAACTTTTTTCTAATTTTTGTTACTTTATTATACTCTCCTCCCTCACAGTTTTTTTCTGTCTGTTTCTTAAACAAGTAACATATGATACCTTCTCTGGGCCCCAGTACTTGCTGTTCTCATTGCACAGAATGCTTCAAATATATGTATGACTTATCCATGTCTTCTATGTCTTTTGTAAAATATTCTTCTTCATAAAGACACTCTCTGAATTTAACTTCATAATCCTCCTTTTTGCTTTATTTTTTCTGCCTACCACATATTATTATAAGTCATCTATTTTAAGGAACTTATATTTCACTTGTTGATATTCTCAGTGGTATGTTTGCTA
>PVJX010022086.1:0-31008 GCA_004027295.1 Dolichotis patagonum | reverse complement strand
CTACCATGCTTTTGTTCTTCTATTACCATTGGTTCTATCATGTTGTGTCTTATTAGATTTTAATATGTGTGAAAGTATAAACAAATTTTTATGGAAAATGAGATATTATAGTAGCCATTGTTCATTTTGTGTTATTTGGTTCAGAATGCCTGGTAATGGTTTTATTCTCTTGAATGGTTTTATACTATTTTGTCATGTTTGATATTATTGTGTGTGAAGCTATGCTCAACTATTTCAAAGAAAGAGACATTATAGTAGCTACTGTTAATATCCGGTTGTCTTGTTCTGTAGTGCTGTGTTGCTTACATTGTTCTGTTCTGATCTGCTCTGTTCTGTCCTCTTTTATTTTATTCTCTTTAAAATAAAATTTTTAAAAAATAAAATGAGAAAATTTAAAAATAAAAAAATTTTAAAAAGAAATAATTATCATAATATAAAAAGAACCTCTTGGATCTTTGGGTCAGAGAACAAAGAAGTTAATATTGGATATATGTCTACTTTTAAGTATTTAACTATAAATTGAAAATTTTGATGAAATTTAAAAAAAAAACCCAAGGGTTTCTCTTCATTTGTTAAGTAAAAACATGCATCTTTCAGTCCTTTCACCTCTAGGTTGTGACTTGTACTGGGGACCTGGCCTAGATCCTCAAGCTCCCAAATAAGTGTATGGTGAAGGCTTAAAATAAATGAGATAAGAGGTGTGGTTTTAGGGCTCCAGGAGGATCAGACCCTCTGCAGAGTCAAGACTCTGGTGGCTAAGACGAGGAATGTCTCTGGGCGGCCCGTATTTATTTAGTCTTCAAACAAGGAAGGGTTAGAGTGAAAAATGCCAGAAACTGGACAGACCTTGGGAGTGGTTCAAGGGCTTTTCCCAGTAACAGCTTATGTTTAATTTAGGAGAACTATCTTAGGAGAAGACCTCCGTGTTGCATTTCACTACAGGAGTGAAATGCCTGAAGCTACACTCTTTATTTAGTTCACTGGAGCTGGGACGAGTGTCCTCAGCTGTGACTTACCTTTCCCTGTGAGGCGTCGCTTTGTTCTGGGTCAGCTGTGCCCTGGCCGTGCCATGGCCCTGCACGTGTATTCAATTTCCAGTTTCAATGGCTCCCAACAGACTTGAACATCACAAACTTTTTCCTTTGGACTTCACTGGACAGCGGTGTTTTGTGGCTTTGTAAGAAGTCACTTATTTTTCACTTATTTCACTTCTACACCTTTTCATGTGGCAGAATCTTTTGAGTGTTTGGCTGCAAACAGATATTTGAAAAATCTGAATGTGGTTATACTGGGTTAATCTTTTTCTAAGTCATAGGAATAATTTCTTCCCTTTCCCAGTTTCTACAACAGCCAGGCTTTGCATTATATACAAAGAAGTATAGATTTAAAAGATTTATTTATGTCTCTAAGAAACTAGAAATATAGTGGGGGAGGGAAGTCAATCAGTTCTTTGCTATAAATTATCATAGATATCCCGTAGCGAGCACACACAGCAGTTGTCCCAGCTCTCTCTGTCCCCACTCTTCACTGCCCTCAAGGCAAGAGCCCTGCTGAGTCTCACTCACAGCCTCTCTTGTTCTGTGTCTGACTGTACCAACCTTACGCAGATCCAGCCCACATGGGTGTTCAACTTCTTACTCCCAATTTTGAAGTCAGGTTTGGCATTACATGCCTTGCAAAAGGTTGCAGTCTCTATGCAGATCAAACCTTGGTGTTGACAGTAACCTTTTAATGCTACATTTTGCTTAATGAAGTTAAACCTCTATTAACCCACAACTGGGAGATTATTTTCCTGACCTAGAATCAAGGAGTTCTATGAAATGTCACATTCTGCAAAAAAGGACATTCTCATCAAGTCTCTGGTTAGTATGCTGAACACAGTGGTATTGAATTACCTTGTTTAGATGCAGTGGAATCCAGAATTGGTCACAATTCTTTGCTGCAATCCCATCAGCTGTCATCTCCCACCACCCCTTCTCTGCCTTATCAGACTGACCTGCTCCATCACTTGCTTTGGTCAATGGAGTATGGCAGAAATAACGCAGAGTCTAAAGCTCAAAAGACTTTACATATGTGACTCTGTCTATCTGTGGCTCTGTCTTAGAACTTTGCTGCTAGCATGAGCAAGCCTGGTCTAGCCTACAGGACTGTCAGATAATGTGACCTGGAACACATGTGAGCTGTCTCCAGATTAGTCAGTTCCAAGCTGATCTTCTGGCTGAGCATACATGCACAAGCGAGCCCAACCCAGCCCAGCCTTACCTGGCCGGATCAGTAGAACCATCCAGTTGACCAGGAGGTTATGAAAACTAATAAATGGTTTTTATTTTAAGCTGCTAAAGTTTGGAATTGTTTGGTGTGCAGTAAAAGCTAAACAGCAGGAGTGCAGATTTGATACTGTAGCACTGGTAAGCAAGTTTTAGCAGCTTCTGAGCAGCATTGAATGAAGGAACGAAAGAAGAGAAAAGGAAGAAAAGTAACATGCGTGCACCGCCTCCTGGATGTCCAGCTGATGACTGCTTTGTCTAAACCAATCAAAAAAAATAGATGGATAAGTCTCCTGCACACAGCAATAGAAGATTACACATAAAGAAGGAGACTAAAGCCTCCTAATTAGGTCCAGGTTATTTATGGCAGTGAGTGTTGAAAATACCAACCCTATGGTAAGAAAACATCATTCCAGTCATTTACAACACAAACCATAGATTTGTTTTTCCCTATCACTGACTCCAAAAGATGAAGGGTCATAGTTCCACTTGATGGCAAATTGTTTAAGTGAGGACATGTTGATCACGACACAGATACACAGATTCTGCAAAATAAGATAATTTTTGTCTTTGACTTAATGTAAACGAGCCTTTAGATAGGCATCCTTCTGTCTGCTGAGCCTAGGCTTCAACCAGAGGAAGACAGAAGGAGGTCAAAGAAGACAAGCACAGAGTCTGGTCAGGCGGAGTGGAGGGGAGAGACGAGGGCGCGGTGCACCTGATTTGATGGTGTGTAAGGACAAGCCTCGGAGGCCAGTGAGGGCACTGTGCAGTGTCATGGGAAGCACTGTCCACCGGGAACGAGGGCCCTGGAGGCCTCTGAGCTTTGAGCCTTGCAGGCTCAGTTTCCTCACGCATGACTGAGGGAGTTATCACCAGTTACCACATTCTGAGTGACTGTGCCTTGCCTTGTCTTTTAAAAGTGGCCAACGCTGCCGATGAAAGCTTTTGTTTATTACAATGATTTCTCTCGTCTACCACATGTTCTGATTTCCCGGTCTGTGCCAGGCACTCTGAGAAGCATGGGTTGTTCAACAGCAACCAAAACGTCATCTCTGCCTTTGAGGGGCTTCAGCCTGCAGTGAAAGAAAGAAGCCTCTTTCCAACTAAGGACTCATCGAGCACACGCGTTGTTATCACTTACAACATGCCCAGACAACTGTGCACCTTATTAGTTTAAAAATCTGAAGATTTTAGGACTACTCTGAGACTTTATAAAACTTTTTATGTACTCGTTGTCATGGAGCCCTGTTTTATTATTGATGAGAACATGGAGAGACTGAAGAATGGGAGACCTTTAGTCAGACTTCATCCCATCCCCGGGAAGGGAGATAATTGCAATTACCAAGAAGATTAATGTGCAGGCGGACAGCATACTGCAGCCCAGGGCATGTAAAATTAGCCAAACTGGAGAGCAAAGAGCTGGGGAAATATTTTAGAGTTTGTTTTTTGTGTGTGTATTCAGTCTAATATTAATAAAATCATGTATTAGAACACTTGGAAAATAAAGATTACTTATCAGCCCTCTAATTTCATGGTCATGTTATGAATTTACTATGTTTTGAATTTAATTAACTATCTTAATTATTTTATGAAATATAAAACTGTAGTGAATATCCATTTACAATCTAGAATTCTTTTTTCTAAACAACATTATACCATAGGATTTTTCTCACTTTCCATAGTCTTCATAACTATAATTTGAATTCCTTCACAATATTCTCTTCAGTGGATACACCATCATTTCTTATGGCATTGTTTCTTTTCCTTGAAGGTTTGAATTGATTCCATTATTTTGCTAATTATGATTAATAATGCTGTGAAGAGTGCTTCAGTGGTCATAGGAAATAGAACTAGTGGAGACTACATATTACTTCAAGCTGTTTCTCCTCTTAGTATTCACAAGAGATTTGTTTCCTCACAGCCCAACTTGAGGGTCCAGATAGACTGCAAAGTGACTGACACTTTCTGAGACAGTGCCTCAGAAATACATGGCTCTGGGGACATACCAAGTTCTCCCGTGATCCTGCAAACGGCAGGGGAAAACTAAACCCATAATTTCACATGAGAATATTTAGCTGAATGTTTTCATAGCTCATAAACTTACACAGACACTGGAAACTGGCTACAACCGTCGCACAGCTGCTGCTCCCAAATCTATCATGACTCACGGGTTCTCCACTTAGCTTCCAATTCAGAATCTGTGGTGGGGGGTGTGATTGGTGAAGCTAGGACATACGACACTGACCGAGGGGGAGGCTGGGAAAATCGGTGTCTTCACCTGGGCTCTCCAGAACATAGAGCCTGGGTGGAGGCAGTGCCTTGTGCACGCTGTGTATCTTTAGGAGGGTGTGCTACCTAGCTGACCACTACTGACCATTTGGACTGTTCAGTTTGACCCAGTGCTTGATCTTGTGGGCAAGAGGCTGCAGAAGTGACAGCTTCTCAGAGGATTCCACTCAGGCCAAAATAGAATTCATACCCCAGCCTGCGTCCCTGACTATCACAGTTTTGCCCTGTGTGACCTCTGTGCCCTGTCTCATCAGGCGTACGAGCCTGCGCGCAGCAGGAGCACGTGCACGTCTCAGCATCGACGGTGAAGCCCTGGGCGAGGGACTAGAGGCATGTGGCAGTGGACTGAGGAGAGCTGCTGACCCTTTGAAGTCGACGGGAATCCATGTGGAATTGGCCACTCCGGTCTGAAGGGAGACAGTGCGCCGCAGCATGCAAAGTTTCCGACACAGTGGTTTTGGTTTTGCACCTGAGAAGTGTGTTCTTTCTGGTAGATTGTGAGTCTCCTTAGCACCAGATGAGTAGTAAGAAAAAAAGAATAGAAAGACAAATGTCCAGTTTATGCCATTGTTGTCACCCAGGGTATTTGAAGAACAAGTGCATTGACAGTATCAGTGACACTGAAAATAATGACAAAATGGAACAAAACCTTGGGACTATACTTTGTGCAAGTTAATAGTTCTTGAAACAAAAGACAAAGTCAGCACAAAAATTGCTTTTGGCACCAGTTATCATTCAAGATATGGATGAATTAAGCATCTATTTTGGACTGTCTGTCTGAGTGATATATCCTAACGAGTTTTACGTCTTCTTTCTAATTTCTGTTCTACTCATGTTTCTTTCCAACAATTTATTTTATCTTCTGTATGGTTCATTGACAAGTTGTTTTAGGAGGTAGTGATACTTAAACATGTATAGTACAAGGTGTGCTCAAAGAATCAGTCAATGTTTAAGTAAAAAATATTCACTACAGAAGACACAGCACTAGTTCTCCTTAGAATGCTCCCCCTCACTTGGAGCACACGTATCTCATCATTTCTGCCACCTTGGGAAGCAGTTCCGGAAGTCCTCTTTTGTGAGACTTCACGAGGCCTGATAAAAAGTATGGTGGATGCTGCCGCCAAGTGCCATCTGACAGGAAAGCAGGCTTGTGAAGCTGCGGTGTGTCTGCATTCACCTCGGTCCCTGGAATGAACAACAGGCAATTTTTGGCTCTTCCTCAAGGTCAAAAGGATCCCAGAAAATTAATATGCTGATTGAGGCCACGGAGGCCACCACGCCAGCGTAAGTACAGACACTCATGAAGGACGAGCTCTGGAGCTGTTGCAGAAAGTGGCAGAAATGAGGCGTGCGTCTGAACTGAGGGTGATTAACGGCAACGTGCCTGTTAGTGTGATACATGTAGGAAAACTTAAACACCCACTATAATTTTTGATCATTCATATATCTTTGGAAAACAAAGCATTTAGAAAGCTTTAAAAATTAAATGCGGCACTTATGGAAAGAATTCAAACTTCTGCTGAACTTAATCTTTTTAGTAAGTTTATTTTATGTGTCACAGTCGTATTTAACGTTGATGTTCACGACACCAGAGGGAAAGAGAGAACTCTGAATGTCTCTATTCACTCTCGCTGGGATGATAATCGCAGTTTTTGTTCACAGGTACAGTCAACCACATAACTTCCCTCACTGGCAAGGAGACAGGAGGTGCAGGACTGCTCTATAACTAAAATGCTGGAAGATCATAAATATTTGGCAAACAGAATTAATGACTACTGTGGCAGGTTTGGCATTTTTAACAGCGTTACAGAAAGCCTTGTGTGATGAATAATATATACCAGGTTTGAAGTTGTGATATGTATGGCATTTTTAGACATTTAAATTACAGAAAGGCTTATTTGTAAAATGAGTATGTAGCAGGTTTGACTATATACCCACCAACACAGCTGCTCAAAAGGTTTTAAAAAGTCTTTATTTATTTTGAATTTCTGCAAATCTTATTCTGAGTCCCCATTCCCAAGAAAAATAGTGGCAAGTGTGAACTCAGTACCACTGGGGTTCCCGTTGCAGGTGATGCCAGAGGAGAGGTGTGGTTAAGTTCAAGGAGAGGGAGGCACTCTGGTCTTTGGGCCCTGGGGACTGGTAAGAGTTGTGTGGCGGCTGCTCTGGGGTGGTGGCCTTGCCACTCTGAGGGCCTGGGAGCCCCGGGATCTACAAAAGTGGGAAGGCCCAGAGAGAATGGCCTGGCTTCCTACAGAGTGCCACACTGGTCACTTTAAGGACAGTTACTTCCCTAGGACATCGTCACCAAGCAGGACCCAGGCCCTTCCCACAGCTGAGGACCACCAACCTTTGTCCCTGTCCTGTTCTGAAGCAAGTCTAGTGGCTTCTCAGAGGACAGGAAGAGCTGCAGACCAAGAGCTGCTCCTCCTTCTGAGACTGTGGGTGCACAGGACCGTCCTTGTGAGCGCTGTCGGTGCTGGAGGGATGAAAGAAGACCCATGACAGCAACTGTGGCAGAGAAAGTCCTAAGAGTGTGAATGAAGTTAATGTGTGAATTAATTTTAGTGATGAATAACAGGCAGAGCCAGGTTGGGGCCGAAAGATAATCATATTTGTTGTGCGTATGCTAGGTGCCAGGCCTTGGGAAGGCGTTTTCACATGTTATCTCGCTCAATCTTCACAGCCGCCTTGTGAACTAGAGTTTGCGATTTGGTCTAACAGAAGAGGAAACTGAAGCTCAGAGGGTTCCATGGCTGTATATAACAAAACAGCAACATTTACTAAATTTAGGAAGTGACAGTTACTGTTAATAAGCTCACTGTTGGGCTGAGGATATAGCTTAGCGTCACAAGTGCCTGCCTGGCAAGCATGAGGTTGTGAGTTTGTTCTCCAGTACCGAAAAAAAAAATCTCGTAATAAGTAAAAAGTCATTTAATCATCACAGTAGTTCTATAAAGTAGGTAGTGTAAGTACTATTTTAAATATAATAAAATCAATTCATGGGTAGTTCAAGAGACTCATCAAGATTAACAGACAGTGGTGAGGTCTGACGAGTCCTCACAGACTGTCCCCCAAGTTTTTTCTCTAGTCATTGCACAGTCCTGCTGAGGGAGAGGAAAAGGGAAGGGGAGAGAGACATAGGAAAAGAGATGGACAGACAGACCAACGGACACACATGCACACATGTACCATATCAGTCTCCTTCTCATTGCTAGGACAAAATACTCAACACTCATAACTGAAAAGAGGAGAGGTTTGTTTGGCTCACACTTTCCAGCAGATTCCCAGGCAGGAACAGCATGGTGGGGGCATGGAGGAGAGCTATTCAACCCATGGTAATCAGGAAGAGACCGGAAAGGAAGGAGCCAGGCCTAAGAATACAGCCTTCCAGGGCACACCCCTAGACAGCCGCCTCCTGCCAGGCCCACCTCCCAGCAGGATAAGCACAGGGTCACCTCGATCTGATCCAAACCCATAACACATGCGGACACAGCATCACAGAAAAAGAGAGGCACACAGAGAAAGACAGAGGCAGATAGAACAGAGACAGAGAGAGAGACAGCCAGGCAGACGCTCTCACACATGACACAGAGAGGGATGGAGAGGAAGAGACAGATAGAGAGATGGGGAGACAGAGATGGGGGCATAGATAAATTCTAACATTTGAATTTGTTGAAATTACTTAAGGCTTTCTTCAAAGAAGCTCAGTGCATTTCTAAGGAATTGAGCCTCAAACATTACCGCAGATCCACAGAAAGCAGATGCTTTCCTGACTTCCCAAATAAACACTTGGGTTCTGGGCCCCCAACCCCTTTCAGATGAAAAGGAAATAGGTGACGCTTAGAACTGGAAAGGAAAGGTCTTGTCAGAATTCCAAATGGGATATCCGATGACTTGATAATTAAATATTCAAAACAGCTCTTCTGAAAATAGAATGCTAAGACCATGACTGTTCTTGCCCAAGGGCGTTTCTTGGTTGGCTGCAAGCCAATTGCTCTTTAGCACTGACACTGTAAACTATTTGGGATCCACTCTTTGTGAAGAATGAGGCGGGCTGTACAAAGCACTGCTTGCCCTTAGATAGAGAAGCTTGAACATTTATGGCTCCCCAGGCAGCCAAGCTACTTTTATCCCAAGGAGGCAGGCATACTGTACTGATTTCCCAGGGCGGGAAAACTCATTTCCCTCCTTTCAACATCACAAGGAACTTAGGATAGGTGGTCAGGGGATTAGGCAACTGATTCCTGCCTGGGAAGACTACAGAGCAGTGTTTCTGATGCCAGCTGCTCAGCAGGGCGGGGGGACTAGATTCCATGGGCTTTCTTTTACTAGTCCTTTGGAAGTATAAAGTCTGATGTCATAAAAATGATGGCATAACAGGCTGCTTATCTTAGAATTTTTACCCAATTTTTGATTATGTTTGGCTGTGCTAAGTCACAGTTATTTTAGTGTCAGATGAAAAGACTGTAAATGTCCATCAATTGCACTATTTCACAAACAATTTGGCACTTTTTAAAATAACATAAATAGATTTTCTTTTACTCATCTGTTATAAGTATCTAACCCGTTATAAGTGAATCAAAAAAATATGACTGAGGAGTCAAAACTCACTTGGAATTACAGATGCCCTTAACTTCATGCACTGAAATATTCCTGAAGAGTTACACACAAAATTAAATGTCTTCAAATCAATTTATAATTGGTATTTACTAAAAAGACTATGTGAAGATCTATCAGACTGAATCACACTATGAACAAATACCACATTCGAGTTTCATTGGTTACGTTATACCTTTTCTTTCTTATTTCAGAGTAGATTTGAGGCAAACTGATTCACGTTACAAATTTGCATTGTGTTTATTGAAACTGATAGTCTTAGCAAACAGGCATCTAAAAATGTTTTTAAAATTCTGTCTTCAAAATAAATTCTGGAAATTTTTAAATGGTCTATAAAGCAACACTTTAAAGGTTAAAAACCTCTACCATGTTTGCCAACATGTACTTATCACTAGCAGACTTACCTTTCACTGATGGTCAATTTATGGTTGTAGGAATTCGGTTCCTTCCACTAAAAGAAAGTGTGTCCTAGCTTACATCATCTGCTCGCAGTTACTGTTTCAGTCGCCCTCTCACAGATGATTGCAAAGATGTGCGTAAATGCCCTGTTATTTCAGATTTTGTTTCCAGATGAGTGTGAGACTATGTAGTATATACACAGTATATGTGCATGAGTGCATATATTTTAGGAAACAAATTTTTGTGGGCATAATGCCTATCTTATTTAGATATGCTGAATTTGCTGTTTGTATGAATGATCAGATCCAGTCAAATGTGTTTCTATCTACTTCCCTGGAACTTTCTAAAAACAAAGCAGAAAAATTTAGAATTTAAATCCATTAACTATGACAAGATAATTTATAAACATTAATGGGACAAAACCACTTACTTTTGAAGTCTATGCAGATTCATATTCCTGTTTTTTCAGATTTTTGCTTGATCTCCCAATTTCTCTTGTTGAATGCATAGCTTAATATTCTGTGTGTTATGGTGAATGATTACATAATAGATAAAATATGGGAAACTTTTAAACAAGAGAGACTTTTTAAATTAATGTGGCCAACCTATTTTCCTGTGAGCAATGCATGTGATTTTATATGCAGTTTGTCACAGAAATAATATAACTAAGAAAAGTGTTCTAAAAATTACTTTGGGATGAGGGATATAAAGGCCCAATCCTTTTGTTCTGGCTGAAGGGTTTAACTCTGTACCGCTGCGTTAATGCTGAGTTTTCCTGCGATCCTTCTGACCCTCTGGTTGCTTCTACCTTCTCCTCTTGCCCTAACCTGCGAATCTGCCAGAGGAAGCTGGCTTCTTCAGGAACTCCCTGCCAGCTGTGGTCTCTCAGATCCAGTCTCTGCAGACTCTCTGAGGCTGTGTCTGCAGGAAAAGCTCAAGGCACAATGAAACTGACTTCTGTATTTTCATGTACTTAAACCTAATTCAACTGATTATATGCACATTTATCTGCACGTTTCTCTCTCTGGGCCTCACAAGGGGGAAATGCGGGCAGCATGATGTCTAGTTCTTCGGGTGCCTGAGAGGAGCCCTGAGCTGCTTTACTTACATTTCTAACCAGGCCCCTAGTTCTGAGACCTTGAGACTTGGCCAGTGTCCATTGGCTCTGCATGGAAAGGCAACGGAATGGCCTCTAAGCTAATTAGCTACCTCCCAACAAATAACCCACTGTCTGTCCTGAGATGGAACTTTGAGGATTGTCCCCCCAGGAGCTGTAACTGCAAACTGTGCCCAGAGGAAGCATACTGCTGCTCACAGCTCCTGTCTGGGGCCTTTGACCAGTGCAGAGAGCGACCCCAGGGCTGCAGGGCGGTCTGCTACCTAGCCAGGTCTCTAGACTGCAGCTACTGCTTTTGGAGTCCGGCTATTTGCGCTTTGAAGGGCACCATCCTTTCTGGTGCTTTAAGCAATACAGAAGAATTTTTTAAAAAAAATCTTCAGGACATTGTGAATTGGCAGAGTAAAGACATCCTAGGCTGGGCTGTTTCGCCAGGATGGAGTAATGGTGAGGTCTGCACAAGAGTTGGACTTTAGAGCTCTTACAGCGCACGTGTTTCCAAATCTGGAAGGTCACTCCACAGACCGCCTGCGTGAGGGCCATTACCGCTGCACTTCTCGAAAGGAAGGGAGAAAGGAAAAAGGGAGAAAGGAAGGAAAAGAAAAGAAAGGCAAGAAGGAAGAATAAGAAAGAAAGAAAGAAACTAAGGAAAGGGGAGGAGAAAGAAGGGAACTAAAGAGAAAAAAGCACGGAGAGGCGAGCAGAGGCGGGAGACGACCTTTGGACGTCTGGGCTCTTGGCAAGGGCTGGCAGTGTTCCCGGGTCAGCGGACCCCAGGGGTGCGGACCCCGATGCTGGGCCCAGCCTGGGCGCGCGGCGGCGGCGTCGTCTCCGGAACGGCCATGTGCGCCGCCGGCCTTCGGATCCCGCAGTCTCCCCGCCCGCGCCCCTCCCCCGCGCCCAGCACCCCCTCCCGGGTGCGGCAGGTGGGGCGCCGGCCCGGCGCGGTGGGCGTCGGAGCGAGGGGGCGCTGTGCGGCGCGGCCGGCGGCGGGAGGGCTGCCAGGCAGCCGGGAGGCCGGCGCGTGGGGGCCGCCGCGCCGCGGTGATGCGAAGCCGGGGCCGCGCCGGGCGCGGGAGTCAGAGCCGCCGCCGCAGCCCGCGCCCCGCGCCGCGCTCGCCGCCCCGCAGCCGCCGGAGCCGCCGCCCGCGCCCCTATGGACGTCAAGGCGGCCCCCAACGGGGTGGCCACCATCGAGGACCGGATCCTGCGGATCACAGGCTACTATGGCTACTACCCGGGCTACTCCAGCCAGAAAAGTAAGACGCGGGCGCGGAGGGCGCGGCCGGACAGCTGCAGCCCGCGGGCGCCCGGCCCTGGGGCCTCCGGGACGCGGCCGGGGCGCTGTCCGCCGTGCCGAGCGCGGAGGGCGCGGCCCGAGCGCGGCTCTGTCCGCCGTGCCGAGCGCGGAGGGCGCGGCCCGGCCGGAGCAGCCCCGGAGTTTGGGGACGGCCGCCGTCGGCCCCGGGCTGCGCCCCCGAGAGGCGGACCTGGTTGTGCACCGCGGCGGCCGCCGGGCTCCGCGCCCCGAAAGGCCCTACTGGGTGCTGCGGTGCGCACGGCGCCGGGACCCAGGCTGTGCGGACACGGGGGTCCCGGCCGGCGGGGGTCACCCCGTGTGCTGACGCGGTGCCAGCGCGGGAAGAGCCCCTGGAGAAGGGTTTCTGGAAGGCTGTGTACCCGAGGCAGAGGCAGGGACCTACGCAGGTCCCGATCCCGGAGCCTGGAGCGGGGAACCCGTGCGAACTGCGCGGGTGGTGGGAGGGAGGCGCGACCCGGCCGCCCGCAGCAGAGTGGGAATCCGGCCCTGCGCAGCTGAGCCAGGCCAGGCACCAGGCTCTGAGCCCGGCGGCAGGTGCAGGGGGAGGGTGAAGGGGGGCGCCCCGCGCGGGGTCCCTTTTGCCCAGCACCCCGCCGATTGACTGGGTTTGCTGACAGTAGTTCTGCCAGCCTCTAAACTGGAGCTCGGCTTGTTTGAACTAGGGGACTAGCTGCGGTTTAATTTCCGTGCAGGTGGAAATTCAGCTTTTTCCTTTATCAAAGGCATTTCTGTAGCAATAGATGGAACCTAATTGGTGTTTTTGCTGTTATTTTTGACCAGATGTCTTGGAAGCTCCTACATTTCTCGCTAATATTTTTCTGTGGTTTGGGGCGCCACCAACAATACAGGTTCTGAGAACTCGTGCGCTCACACACAGCCTCACACATAGATGAGAAAACCACTTTATTTTTTCCATGTGACTTTGTGCCCTGAATGATCCCCTTCCTGTGAAACAATAATTCATGTGCTTTGCTCGTGATCCTTCCTTATGTAGATATTTTCTAGTTTAATATTTCACTTGGTTTCAAGAAAGGCCAATCTGGTTTGGGTAGTTTCTGTCTGGTTTCTTTTAGCAATGGCTTCTTACATTATTCATTTTCCATACAAAAGTAATTATACAGTGTTAGAATTTTCTGGAAAGAAAATAACACACCGTGGAATGCTCTTTGAAGTCTGCAAAACTTCTTCTCCCCGCCTTTATTAGCCAGGGGCACCCTCTTTCACTTTAGAAACAAGAGAAAGCACTAGTATATCTTGCAGAAGTTATTTGAGTTTCACCTTTGAATATTTTAATTAGGAATCATGAGGTTTTTTGGTCACAAGACAATGTAGAATCTGTGTAAAATTACAAGACTCAGGGTAGTTTATTATTATAATTTTTATGACAATAGAGTAGCAGTTAATGAACAAGCCAAAAAGAACACTGGAAAAATGACATTTTAGATAAGGACACATTCATATTATATTTTAGTAATTGCTCAAATAGCTGCACATGTTTCATTTGCAATACAATAACATGACAAATAAAAGAGGAAATCACACTGGCCGAGGCTGTGGCTGGAAGGTGGCAAGGAGAAAGATGCATTTGGCATGGGCACTTGCTCTGGGTACTTGCTGAAATTTGGGCCACAGATTCAGTGAAGGCAGACAACCCTGCAAAAGTGGAGAATTAAGGGACAGGCCGATAACTCTCAGGGTGTTCATGCTTTCAGAAGCAGAGGGAGATTTTACCATTTTGCACAGAGGGAGGATGGGAGAAGAGAGAGCTGGAAGAGGGCCGGGAACCAAGCACCATGAAATAATCCTGCCCTTAATGCAGGCTGCGACTAGTAAACAAACACACTGAAACAAACCAGTACAATATGGTCAATTGATTTAGCTATTACTAAGAATGGGCAACAGCTTGGGGAATGTCTGGAGGAATATATTTAGATGAAAGCCACCGTGATGAATCTATGCTGCATGAAGGCAAGGGGCTTTCTCTTTTCCTGACGGTCATGTAAGAGGAGTGAGAATGGCATTATCTCTTGATACCAACGCCATTCATCTCTTCAGATGTAGGTGGGGATTCAACTCGGAGAAAATGCATTGAAGGGCAGCCTCATGTACTGTTTCTTGCTCTCAGGCTTGTACTTTGTCCAGAACAAATTCTAGTAGTCAGGATGAAGAAAAACAGAAATGTGACAGGACATAGGGAAATGAAGACATATTTGTCCACCTTTTAAAAAGTCCTGTTCAATTTAATGAACAGTTATTGAGCAAAATAAAGATATTTACATATGTATATGAAATCAGGATATAAAGATGATCAGAGCCTTGTGGCTAGCTTTGAGTTGCTTATGGTCTGATAAGGACTACAGAGTTGTTTGCTCAGAAAGTGTTAGTTGAGCATTTATTATGTACCAGGAATACATTGGTGAACCAGAAATATGAAAATATTTCCTTTTGGAAGCTTAAATTCTAGTGGAAAGAAACAAGACAATGAACAAATAGGGGTTTCAGATATTTCAAAGCAATACATACTTTAAAAAAATAACAACAGGATTAAAAAAACCAGTTGTGGGGGCAGAGATTACCACAACTTTAAATAGAATGGTCAGGTAGGACCCCATAGAGGAAGTCACAGCTGAGCAAACACTGGACCAGTGTGAGGAAGTGAGTTGTTTCAGCACCTGAAGGAGGGCCTGCCAGGGAGTGGCATCAGCCAGGGCCATCCTCTGAGGGGCAGTGAGGAAGGCTGAGTGACTGCCACTTGGGAGAGTCATTACAGTTGAGGTCCCTGGGATTCAGGGAAGCAGGTGCAGTAGGGTTTCACACATGATTGGCTTCACTCAGCAGAATGGGGTCCTCTGCAGTGTTTTGGAAGAACAGTACTATGATTTGACTTACCTCTCAAAGTATGGGTCTGATGGCTACTCCAGGGGCAGTGGAGGAAACACTCAGTTATTTTGTTATTGCAATAAGCAGGGTGAGAGACTACAGTGGGGTGGTGATAGGGGTCAGATTCTGAAAATATCTGAAATTAGAGCCCAGAGGTTTCCTGATGGATGAGGTAAGGTACTGGCAAGAAAGAGAAAAATAAAAGTTGATCCATGTGATCTGGATTGACCAAGTTTGAATTGGCACCAGAAGTGTGGAAGTCTTCAAGATACAGAAGGTTGAGGGGTAGGCTCAAGGGGTCAGGGCGGCACTTCCAAAGTGTTAAATGGATTTAACTGTTACATGTTAAATGGAGATTCAGAGCTTGGTTGGAATTCAGAGCTGCCTTATTGGAGAAGTACACCAGCAATGTGTTATTTAAAGCCTAAGGCCCCATGAGCTCATCAAGGGTTACATGGATGTGGAGGGGTCAAGTGCTGAACCCTAGGGCCTTCTGATACGAAGAGGTTGGGAAGAAGAGCAGCGACCATTAAAAGAGACCAAGAAGCACTTCCTAGGGAGCATATGATGCTCTAGAAGGTAGAGAATAGAGTTTCAAAGGGAAAGAATTAGATGAATCTAGTGCTTCTGAAAGGTCACATACAATGAAGCCGAGTAACTGACTTCAGTCTGGCGTTCAAGGTCATTCATTGGTGATCTTCAGGAGAATCTTGGCAAGAGCAGGTGAGGTGAGACGACACGTATCAGAACTGCCATAAATGAGAGTTAGGAGCTGGGCATGGTGGTGTACATCTGTAATTCCGGCACTTGGGACCCCGAGGCGGGGGATCACAAGTTTGAGGCCAGTCTGGGCCACTCAAAGACTTCACAAAATCCTGTCTCAAAATAAGTGAGGGCTGGAGATGCAGCTCAGTGTAAAGGCTCTGGGTTGACCCCCAGTATGAGGGTGTGGGTAAGAAAGAGAGTATTAAGCAGAGGAATTGGAAACGATAAGTCCTGATGACTCTTTAAAGATTTTTGTGCAAAGAAGAGCAGAAGAAATGAAAACAGTGGGGTCAAGATTGTTATTTTTAATGAAAAAAAGCAGTGTATTCACATGCAGAGAGAGTGACTCAATAGTTTAAGAGAATTGAGTGATGCCAGGGAGAGAGGACTTGGCATCTAGTGTGCAAAACGAAGGATGTTACTTTAGATAGGAACATGGAGTGAGGACTACTGAGGTGGTAGGAGTCTGTCAAGGTTCCCTTCTGGTCACTTTAATTTTTCCAAATAGGAAGCAAAAGGGGTGGTAGGGATTGGAAGAGAAGCAGTGAAGAGTTAAAATGAACAAGGGAGGTGAGTGGGCCCGGCTAGCACACAAAGGTCGTCTGGCAGCATGCAAGCCCACGTAGAGCTTCTGATCATGAAGTTAAGAACCATGGAGAGGTTGTTTTTCTCACTGACAAAACAAAGGATGGAGGAAGTGGAGAGCAGGTTAACCAGAATTGAAGATTACCCCATGGCTGTGATAAAATAATAGGACAAAGGCGCTATATACCAAGCAGGTATGCTGACTGACCTTGGAATTTAAGCCTGGTATGCAAAGAACAAAATCAGAGTACTAAGAGACAATGAAAAGTTGATGTGATCACTGGATTGGTGATCAGTAGTGTCAAAAACTAGTGGACATTAGCTGGAAATAAACTCAGAGGGAACATTGTATGCTGTATGAAATTCATAAGTCAAGAGGAAGGGTAAACCCATTTGTTTCTTGGGTTTCATTATTGATATTTTGGGGTGAATCTTCTTTTATGCATATTTTTATTAGGAGTAGTGTGTTTGTGTGTAGAGAATTAAACCCTAGTTGTTTGGAGGCTGATTATAACCTGACAGCAGATAGGATGAACTGTGGGAGAGGCCTGGGACCTGGGGCCCCTCTTGATGGACATCAGTTTTCTTGTATAAGAAAGAAGATTGAAAACACCGTATCACAACAGTCATGCTGTCTGTCAGTTTTGACAACTTTCAACAAAGCCCCACAGAAAATCACTCGATAAATTCTAGGTTGCCTTCTATCCTGCCTTTGAGCTCAGATAGGGCCCAGTGCATTTCTTTGTTCTATGTTTTTTTTTTGTATTTATTGACCTTTTTTTTTAAGCATCTGTGATTGTCTTCCATTGCTAGTTGCAGATTTATGTGAAACATTTCCCCCTTGCTCTGATATCAGCTCTAGCTCCTTTCTAAAAAAAAAAAATACTCATTTCTAGAAGAGAAAGTTGGAATGTGCTCACTCTAAGGAAGTGGTAAACATTTGAGGTGTGGGCATGCTAATCCTCCTGAGCTGATCACTACTCAATGTGTACCTGAATGCAAACATCATCTTGTATGTTATAAATATGTACAAATATTATGTGTCAATGAAAACCAAACAAACAATTCCACTCCCTTTTGACTTCCGGTCTCTGAGCTCTCTGACAGCTGTTCCAACTTAGCGTCTTCTGAGTGTCTGTATATCTAGGTCTACTTTTTCTGGAAACAGACTCATATTTCAAACTTGCTACTAGCATTCCTACTTGAACATTCTCCTGGGATCTCACATGTAAAGCTGAATTTGTCTTTCTTCTCTTGATACTTGCCTTTTCCTCCTCATTATACTTTTCAAGATCGAATAGCTGTGTCTGGGCGGTTGCTGAAGCCATAGACCTGGACTTATCCTGAGCCTGTGCCCTTTCCTCTTGCTTTATTTTCAGTTAGTAGGTTCTGTCTCTTCCACCCAATATGTTCTTTCCATCCCTCCTATCTCTGTGAGTTTTACCCATCCAATCTTTGGCCCAGGCTCAAATTCTTCCACTCTAGCATTCACACTTAAATAACACTTCCCTAAAGTGCAAATCTGTTCATCTCATATCCCTGACCAAACGCTTAGAATCACTTTTCATTTTCCATAGAAGAGCGTCCAGATTCCTTAGCGTGCCCTGCCTGAACTCAGTCACACTGTTCTATTTTAGCACATATGTCCCACCCTCTCCCTAATTGCCAAATAATGCACGCTTAATACTGAAAATCTGGAAGGCAGAGAAACACAGAGAGATTAAAACATAATTATTCATGACTTCACTGCTCAGAGGTGATTAGTGGTAACACTTGGTATATATCCTCTCAGCTCTATTTTTTTAATCCAGTGACACATGCTCATGGTTTTATTTTTATAGAATATTTCTCTTATTACTCTACATAGTTTAATACATTAATTTTAATATATGCATTATCTTTCATACACGTAAGCACCTTAATGTAAATAACCTGACACCAGTTGTTGGACCTGAGGCTCAACCTTTCTTTCTAATCTTGTATCCCTTGTCCTCTGTGCATAGGCTCATGGGAGATTCGTCCCGAAAGCGCGGTGCGGTACTGACAGTGCTGTCCTCTGCTCCTTGGCTTCTCAGGGCAGCGTTGCATGTGGGCGCAGCGCGCCGTCTCTGTGCCTTCCCCACTCTGCAGAGCGCTGCTGTGTGCTTTGCAGCTGCCTGCTCTGCGCTGTCTCTGCAGAGCTTCCCCGGGCCTGGGCCGGGCTAACCCTCGCTCCTCTGCCGGGCTAAGCGCGCACCTCGGCTTAATCCTCCATTTGCGCTGTTCGCCTGCGCAGAACTGTCTCACCCAGAGCCCCGATGGGAGGGCAGGGGCTTATCTCTAGTCTCAGCTCAGGCAAAGTGCCTACTGATTACTGGTGCTCAGTCAGATTTGCGGGACTAATAAATGGATGATTTCAGTTTCCTTTGCGGAAATTGGGGACTTCATGACTTTCACACAGAAGGATGACAGCGGTTCCAGGGAAAGAAAAAGTACCAGCCATGAAGGAATCAAACAGATGTACCGTTCAGAGACTGAGAACGCACCAAGGGAGGGCATTTACTGTCCCTTTTCCCTGGCTGGCCGTCACCTCTGTATTTGCGTGCCCATATTTCCTTCTTAAGATTTCCTGTTTTTAAATGAGGGGAGAAAAAGGCAGTTTTAAAAAATAACGTGTAGTATAGATTTATAAGGATTTATAAGGAGAAAATGTGAAGAAATGTGGTCCCCTCTTTTAAAGTGCGCTTCGTGGTACATATTAATATAACTCTTAAGCATTCTAACATAAGTTATGAAATTTGTATCTTACTGGTGACATGAATGCAATAGATACTTATTCCTATTCATGCTCTGTATCAGGACGATAAACCTTCTGATTTCTTATGCTATATGACTGGTAGTGTTTGCAAACGTTCATAAGTACCATTGATACGAATTGAGAAGCTTTTTTCTAATTTATTTTCATTTAGAGCACGTAAGGGTGATACGATCATTGAATAATTATTGATGTTGGATAGGGTGGCAGTTTTTATAATATTTATTTGGATATGTATTTATACACTTAAATGTACAATGAATCAGATATTCGTATTATAAAACACTATGAGGGCTAGGTAACGCTTGGGCTTAGCATTAAGCTACATTAAGTTTCAGATGCCCTTTCTTTGGAGGGCTGAGGTGTAGCTCAGTTGTAGAGTGCGTGCCTAGCATGTGTGAGGCTGTGGATTTGATCCTCAGAACAGAGAAAGGGGGGAAAACGGCCTTCAGATACACTTTCTTCGGCAGCCTATCTAAGACCTGGCTTGAGATACTGACGTCAGTATGAAGACCGCAAACTCTAGTAACAGTAAGCCACGTTAGTGCTTCTGGGCTGCCACTGCCAGTCTTTTCAACTTGTGTGATAACTTAACCTCTCAGATCAGCAGTTTTGTTCCTGTAAACCAGGAGTGGTAACAGTTGCTTCGCAGGTGGTTGGGAATGTTATGTAAGACAACACACACTGAGCACCTGGCGCCGGGCCCCGTTCAGTGTGTGAAAGCTGCTGTGATTACGAAGAAAACCAGCAGAATCATTGTCAGGGTTCCAGCGAGGTTTGCCCACTTTTCCCCTCATGTAAATGACGTACCCCTCATTTTCTTCATACCCGGCACTATGTTTTTAATTGTTTCACTAAACATTATGTTAAAGAAGTGTTAAAGACAGTTTGCAGATTGTCTGAGTTCCTAATGGCCTTTGGTGTGGATGTTACCCGTTGCTCTTTACCCATTTCTAGCTTGCCTAGGGCCATATGCCAAGGAAGCGGCCCTACTTAGATTGCCACTAGGGCTACTGTACTTAAAATGGACTGCAGGTCACTTGCCATGAGATTATTCCAAGCAGGCTGATTGAGAGGAGACAAATCTAGAACCAGAGAGGGTTAGGGTGGGTCTGCACATCTGGAGATGCGGGCAACCAGGGCCAGAGTGGGGAGAGGGTGGGAGGGAGGCAGGGAAGGACACGAGTGCAAGCCTGGTGGTAGGTGAGTAGCATGGAGTGGGGTGAAGATAGGAACAAAGGCACGTGGAGGGAGAGGCAGTGGCGACAGAGGGGACTGGGAACAGTGTATGGGAAATAGCACTGTTCTCTGCAGTGGTGAAAGGATAGTGCTTTTTGTGAGCCATTTATATAGTAGCAAACATAACGGGCAGGCTTTTTAATGTTCTAATTTAAAAAATACATCATTACATTGTAAACACATTTACATATTTCTACATCGTCTTTGGAACTGTAGTGCTTTAAAGTTACAAAGTATTTAATTACTTGCAGACACAGAGGATTATGATGAAAAATAAAGATCTTGCAACCCTAACAAAACTACTATTATTTTGGTTAATTTCTTCATTCTTCCTAATGTATGCAGGAAGAATGCTTCATTTTTTGATTTCTTGATAAATATAGACCATAGTGTAGCAATAATCCTGATGTTAATACAATTTTGTGCCCTACCTTCTCACCCCCAACATCTAGGGATAAGCATTTTTCATTTATTTTTGTTTCATCTGTTGTGAAAGGCTGGAATTGAATTCTCTCTTTAGAGATTTTGGCTTAAAGTGTTTGGGCAAGCTAGTTCTCAGTTATTTGAGAGTAAATAAAATGGAAAGGGCTGGAGTGATGACTTGTTTGGATTCCACTTAAACTGGCTTAAACAAAATGGAGGAGGATGGGGAGACTCAGAGTTGAAGCAGGGGATAAACTGCTACAAGCTGGAATCAGGTCCCAGAGTGTGGAGGGGAGTCGGAAAGGCTCCCTCTCTCTCTCTCTCTCTCTCTCTCTCTCTCTCTCTCTCTCTCTCTCTCTCTCTCTCTCTCTCTCTCTCTCTCTCTCTGTCTCATATACTCTCCATTCTGCAGGCTGGCTTCCCTATTTCCTTGTCCAAATGGTCAGAAATAGTCCCTGCCAGCAGTTCCAGTGTTTACATGTCCTCTATTCAAGAGAGTAGACAGATTGAGCTAGAATGTCTACTTCTAAATCCAGATTCCTCAGAAAGTGAGACTGAGGCCCAACTATGTCACACATACATTCGTGATCCCGTTAAGTGTGGGAGTTTGGGTAGGGTCGAGTTTCCTCCGTCCTGGCTGCTGAGGCTTTCTCCTGCAGCCTTACAGACTGTGAGGAAGAGGTGGGTTCAGAGAACAGGGACAGTGCAATGGGAAGTCAATTTAATGGCTATTTGGTTCACTGAGCTTTGCGTCAATTTTTTGTATCATATCATCCACTTCAATCAATAGCCAATCTCTTCTTTCTTCTGGTCCTGATATACCTTAGGGTAGATCCAGATAATATCTAGTGAGGTTATAGATACTGTCTAATCTTACAGCCTGAGAAAACCCAAGTGTCTGTTTAGGGTATAAGTCTCCAGAGACTCATGTTTAAGAGTTCCCAACCAGCACCACAGACTGCTTATTAGGATTCATTGAAGTGCCACTGCTTGTATCAAGTTTGGAAGACATATTTCTTTTTCTGGGTCATAGAGGACAACACACTGGTTCCTTTAGACTCAATGTACAGTAATACAAGATGACACTTAACAATGTAAATTTTAAATGGAGATAGAAATAACACTATCCTGCAGTCTGGGATTTGCTATATTTAGACCTGGGCTGATGCCAAGCTGGTACTAGTGGGGTGTCAACAATGCTTTCATGGTCCTGAAAGCAAAATATACTAAGAATTCTTTTTTTCTTGTGAGAGCTGAGATCCCTGAATGTTTAGACCTTCTGTGTTTCTGCTGCCGATATCTTACTAAACCCCAAGTTATGAGCCTTTGGTATCTACTCTGTGCTTTTTTCACACCCATATTTAATTCGAGGTACTAAACTGGCAGCTCTTCGGAGCTCCATCGTCCCTTTGGAATTATGGTGGCAGGTTCTAAGCAAATGGTATAAATGTGTAAAATGACATAATTATTTCCAGAGATTTTTAGATCAGAAGTACTCAGAAGTGGAGAACTTTAAATGTTTTTCAAACTGCGAGTTCCAGAAGCTCGCACCGTCTGCATTGCTGTTTCTAATCCACATCTATGCAGCAGTCACAGTGATCTTTTAAGAGCACCAACTGGATCGCAGCAGTCCCATTAAAGTTTCCCCTGGCTTCTTTGGGTCCCTAGAAAAACCACACAACTCTGAGTCCAGCGCTCAGGCTCCCGCATGCTCTGGTTCTTCAGCTGGCCTCCCTCCTCTGTGCCCTTGTGACGCTTGGGTCACTCTGGCACCCATCTCTCCAAGCTGATTGGCGGGTGCCTGGCGGACCCTTGTCATTTTCTAGGTCTCATGTTAGGAACCATGGCTTCAGAGTGACCCTTTCAGCTTTGCACTCCATCAGCTCACATGCTTTTCCTTCCTAGAACTTACTGCAGGCTGTAGTGACAATTTATGTTCCATTGCTGGCCATTTAATGTCTTTCCTGCCCATTGGGCTCTGAGCTTCCCAAGGGTAGATGGCAGGCACCAAGAATGGGGCTGGTGCGCCTCATCCACTTGTATTGAGTGTGTGATTAAACCTTGTTAAAATTTGCAAGTAAACCTTTTCAAAAAACTTTATTTCAAATTATTTTAGCATTAGAGAAAAGTTGCAAAGTTAATGTAGAGGTCTCTGTATTCTTCGCTCAGCTTGTCCTGTTACAAGTCCTGTTACCACTGGACTTGTAACAAAATTAAAATCCCAGCATCTGTACCTTGCTATTCCTTAAACTGCAGGGCTTATCCGGCTTTCACTAGTTTCTCCATTAATGTTCTCTTCCTGTTCCAGATCTAATCCAGGAGGCCCCCATTGTATTTCCTTGCTGTGTCTCCAAAGTAGGCTTTTAATGCATTGAACTTGAAAAATCAATTCAGAATTTATGAGAACTTCCCATCAGACATTTTTGGTCTTGGATCAGATCACATCTGGGAATTTAAGTACTAGTTTTCAGGGTGAATAGGGTTAAGCTCACGTTTTAGAGACTTCGCTATAGTGCAGGACCATGGATTTTAAAAAGTTCATCTGTGTAACACTTCAGGAGACACAACAGTCTTTGCAAATGTGAATAGTGCAATGAACTACCCTTTTCTCCCCCAAATGAACATATATACAACATTTTTATGTGACTTATTACTTTGGAAATTTACTTCACAGGAACAGGCTGTAAAATGATACTTCTTGTGAATTTCATCTGTTTTTATTTTATGATAATGTGCAAACCCTAATGGATATACCTGGAAAATGAGAAATAATTCCAATTTGTTAACTAAAGTAAAAATGAACTTCAGTTTTATTCTAAAGGAAAAGGTTTTTTTTAAAAAAAATTAAATTTATTGGTACAGTGTAGATGCACAATGATCACATTCATCACAGGGAGCTTGCACCCGTGCATGACATATCTTAGTTCCCTTTTCCCCCATCCCCTGACCCCTCTTCTCCTTCTTATTTACAAATCTTTGTTTCCATTTTATCCTTTTTTTGTTTTTTCTTTTTCCTTCCTTCTCACCTCCAGTTTCCCTTTCCCTTTGAACAATTTCTTCCTCTTTCACAATATCTATTATACATTTGGTTCTTATTTATACTTTTCTCACACCAGAGAAACAATGTGATTTGCACATGTGTAAATTTTATTTCACTTAAGAGTATGGTCTCAAGGTCTATCTATTTAGATATAAATGTCTCAACTTTATCCTTCTTTCTGGCTGAGTAATACTCCATTGTATAAATAATAAACACATCTTCTTAATCCATTCTTGGCTGATGGGCATTTGGGTTGCTTCCAAATTTAGCTGTTGAAAACTGTGCAACTATAAACATGGATGTGTTTGTGTCACTGTAGTATGATGCTTTTAATTCTTTTGGGAAAATGCCAAGAAGGGGAATAGCTGGATCAAATGGGATATCTAGTCCTACTTTATTGAGGAATCTCCACACTGATTTCCACAGTGGATTCACCAGTCTACATCCCCACCAACAGTGGGAAGGATTCTTTTTTTCCCTCAGCCCTGCCAGCATCCATTATTGGTTGATTTCTTGATAATAGTCATTTTCCTGGAGTAAAATGGAATCTTAGTGTTGCTTTAATTTGTATCTCTCAAATGATCAGTGATATTGAACATTTTTTCATATATTTATTTGCCATTTATTTATATGCTTATTTCATATACTTATCTGAGAATTGTATATTCATCTCAGATGCCTGTTTTTGGATTAGGTCTTTAAATTGGGGGGAGGGTCTGAGTTTTTAAAATTCTTTATATGATCTAGATATTAGTTCTTTGTTTGAGGAATCACTGGTCAGGACTGCTTTTCCCTCCTCTTTGGATTTTCTTTTCACTCCGTTGGTGATTTCTTTTGATGCGCAAAAGCCTTTTAATAGGATGAGATGTCAGTCATTGATTCTTTGTAGTATTTCCTTCACAATTTAAGGTTTTGTTCATGAAGTTTTCTCCAATGTCATTCAAAGAATTCAATTTTCTATGTAAACACAGCAACCTCCAGGTTGTTGAAGAGGATTCTTCACTTTGTTCACTTTGTCTGTTTAACAATATTAAAGATGATAAACTGCATTCTGGCTCTGATGGGGTTGACTTTCAAGAGTAGCAAAGACGTCCTGTGGGATCCTTGACAGTATTTCAGATTGTGTTGGTCAGTTTTCTCTCACTGTGGCAAAATTCCTGACATACAGACTTTAAAGCAGGAAAGGCTCAGAGGTTCCTTCCACAGTTGGTCGCCTCATTGTTTTCAGGTTGTGGTGAGGCAGAAAGCTGCGGTCGAAGAAGGGGCTCAGCTCATCCTGGCCTAGAAGCAGAAGGCAGCAGAAAGGAGTGCATGAGGAAGGGGTCAGAGATAGGGAGATGATGCGGTCCCCAAGGTCACGCCTCCCTGGTCCAAGCTCTTCAGTGAGATGAACCACTTATGGTTCTGTTATGTGAGATCAAATTATGATGTCATCAAGAATTAATGAACTGATGGAATTAGGGCCCTGGGATCCAATCACCTTTCACATCTCTACGCTGGAACACATGAGTCTCTTGGAGGACAGCTTAGATCCACACGGTAACGAGATGCTACTGCCTGCTGCTGTTTGGGGCAGCAAGTTGCATTGATATGCAGGGCTGGGCTCATCACAGAGGAGCCTTCATTTCTCCCCAAGTAGTTTTGCTTGGCATTGCAACTTTGTGTTTTCTTTTTCTTTTTGGTTCTGGGGATTGAACTCATGATCCCATGCTTGCCAGGCAGGTGCTTATGCCGCTGAGCTAAATCCCCCGTCCCAACTTTGTGTTTTCCAAAGATCTCCAGAACAGACATTCTCTTTCCCTAATGTTCAGACACACACAGGGAGAACCAGGAGTTGGAAACATTGTGAAATATCTAGTTGTTTGCTGAAGGGAAGTAGCCTGGGTGCTGATATCTCTAATATTTTTCATTAAAATCATGACAAATGCACAAATTTGGAGGATTTTATTTGATAAAAAATATTGCTTCCTTTTTACCCTCTACTTGAGACCACAGATCAGTTCATCCTTTTCTGAGATGCACTGGTCCAGAAGTTCCCTGGATGTGTGTATGTGCTATTGTTTTGCCATCAGCATGGTTTTTGGTCCAAGGAAACTCATTGCATTGGCTCTAATCATATTTACTGTTTTGTGCAATAGGAAATTGAGCAGTGATATTTCTGGCACAATGGCTTATGCTATAAGGAAGAACCTTCATTCTAACTTTTTCTCTAATGTTTACCATATTTGTTCTCAAGTTGGACTTTGTAAAACATCTTAACTGGGTGTGGTGGTAACTGCTTGTAATTCCAGAACTTGGGAGACTGAGGCAGGAAGATAACTGAGAGTTCAAGACCAGTATATTTTTGTTGACTAAAATTTTTCTATTAAGATTGTTAGATAGGTGGTAGATAAATAGACAGGTGGGTAGACTGATTTTGAGACAAGGTTTTGCCATTTAGTTCAGGCTAGATTTGCACTCACTATATAGCCCCGACTGGCCTTGTATTCACAGTGATCCTCCTGCCTCAGTCTCCTCAGTGCTGGGATTACAGGTGTATGCCACCAGGCCCATCCATTAAAGTTTTAACTTTGTTTTCTGCATATTTTTAAATACATGATTTCTTATTCTTGTTTTACAGATATAATAACTTTGTTTAACTCTGAGGCGATATTAATACATTTCAAAATTTCCTTCTGTTTCTGTACTCTCGCCTGAGCAGGTTACTTCCTTCATGGTTTTTTGGTAATCCAGTTATTGTCAGCCATTCATCTTGCATATTTTGTGATTTTTCTTTATCTGCTTATATTTTGGAGCAGGGACTCAACTGTTTGGAGTCTATGAGGATGTTTGGGGAATTCAAGACCTATAAAGTTCAAGAGTCTGGCTTGTGTGTTACAGTTCCATGGCTACTGACAGAACTCAGGAGATTCCAAGATCAGCATCAAAGGACTTCAGCGTTCACCACCTGACATGCAGCAAGGCATCGTGTCCATGCTGTTCCTCTCCCTCCCCAAGTCCCACAGAGACAGCATAGAGCAATCATGGCAGTGTGTCCATGGACAGTAGCTTTACGTCCCAGTTGAGGAACCCTGAGCTTAGGAGCCCCTTGTCCGTTCTAATGATCTGTAAGCAACCTGCCCAACCTTGGAGATGTTAGAAAAGCCACCTGCTTTCTGTTCCAGCCAGAGACTTTTTCACTAACTCCCCAAACTATCAACTACATGGACTTTTGAAAATGCAGCACAGAATGTTTGTCTACATGTAGACTGAGTAACTGTCTCTAACAGGTGCCTATTTTAACTGCTAAACAACTGTGCTTTTGCAGAAAACATTCTCTGTCCCTTTCTTACCATCTGTCTCCTGGGCCACTGAAGGGTTTTCAGGTCCCCTGGACACCAGTGTTCCTAGAGCTATCAGGGGAGAGTTTGGGCAGCTCAGCAAGGACCATATGGAGGTTTACCCAGTTCTCCTAGGGTTCCCATATGGGCTCCAATCTTCCACCGTACCTGGCATTACTTTAGACTTCTGCTTGAGCCCCTGGAGAGGGTAAGTCTGTTGGCTTCCCTGGTGTGCAGAAGTGCAGAGTTCAGCACCAACCAGAGAGAGGAGGCTGGAGGCTACGAAGTCATCAACCTTCCCAGGTAGACTTCACCAAGACTTGTCATGGCTGTCACTGGCATCCTGTGTTAGTGACTACTGTGACTGCTCTGGAGGCTTTGGAAAATGTAATCCCAGATTAAACTGAACCAATTTCCTTGATTTTCTACCCTCAATTTAAGTTTCAGTTTTCCCAGGACTGACAAATCATTTGTTACCTTCTAGGTTCTAAGACCTGTAATCATCTCCCCTCCTGATATTCTCATTCCTATGAATTTAGGAGTTTAAAAATATTCATTGATTATAGTTTTAGTGGAATTTCCTGAATGAACAGATAAAGACGTGCATGTATTCAATCTACTGTCTTTACCAGAAAGAACCATTGTATTTTTTATTTCTATTCTCTCAAGTCTTTCAACTTAAACTAAATTTATTATACATCAGGATAAAGGGCATATTCGTAGTGGTAGAGTACATTATCTTTATTTCCTCTCAGTGAGAAGCTATTTTAGATATCAAACCATGAAGGCAAATAGTATTGTTCATTGACCTGAATGCTGGTTATGCGGAAGTATCACCTTAGGAGAAACACCATCAAGCTGCACCCTGAAGGGTTACGTGTTCTCTGCATGCGTATAATACTACAATTAAGAACTGTACCTCCCACAACTATATATCATGGCATATGAGTCCTTATTAGTTCTGTTGTAGTAAAACATTGAATTACAGCTTAATTTGACATAAAATGTTTTTCAAACTTTTGAAGTAACAGAGGATGAAAGATGGCCTTTGTGCAGTTTTGCAGGTCACTAACTCTCAAGTGTATCCCTCCATCCCTTACTGGTGTGGGGCTAGTGGTTCTCAAATACTTTGCTGCATATTAGGAACCTGTTAGAGTTAGGAATTAAACAAATTACAATGCCCAGGCTACACCCGAGTAAGACAGAGTTCCTGGGGTTGAGGCTCAGGCATCAGCACTTTTTAAAGCTCTGAGGAGTTCAGACGAAGCCAAAAATGTGAACAGGGGTGCATGACAGGCTTACTCACATTCGCCGGTTCTTCACTCAGCCAATTTCTTCTTAAATTTCCAACTCATTGTAGATCAAAAGTCTGACAAAAATTGACACAAATGAGATGTTAGGAAAACCAGTCATGACTGAGGTATCATGGTGGCAATCCACTTGCTGTAAAGATTTTTCAGCATTACTCCATTTCCTGTTTGTCACAATGGATAGCAAGCAATGACCTGGTCCAGTCTGCAGGGTGCTTGTGAGCAGCTTGTGCTGGTGAGTCATCTCTCCCTTTCCCAGCAAGCCAGTTCCACGTTCTCTGCTCTGGGTGCAGAGGCTCTTTTGGAGACTGGGAGATTTGGGTTGTGCCTGTAGTGGCTTCCCCCACCCACTCTCTGCAGCCCATTCAACACCTCTTGTCCCTTTTCAATGCATTTCTAGGCTCTCAAAGCATGAGGTGAAAATCATTGTCAATAACACAGCTTCAAGTAGAGTATGAGTTTGTGCTCTGCCCTTCCTCCAGGATGAGAGGAGACACTTCCTGGGAAACAGACACTTCCTGGGAAAGCCTCGGCATCAGTGATGAGGCTACCTAACTTTAGAAATCTAAAAGCATCAATACAGAGAACAAAATAGGTAGAAAATAGAAAACAGTAGACAAAAAAGCAAAATGCAATCCCAAATGCTCAGCCCATCCCGGACAAGTCCAAAACACAAAGAAATAGAAGAAATCAGAAGCCAACAGATAAAACTCTCTGACATGGCAGTAGCAAAAGTGAAAAAACAAATGGAAGTGGCCATAAAAATAATCTCTAAAGTACAAAAAGAAATGACTATCAAAATAAAATAAAAGACATTAAAGTAGAGGGACTCTGGAAAAAGATGGAAACTATGAATGCCAAACATAGACAAGAAATGGAATCAATGAAACAGATCCAAACAGAAATGCAGGAGATCAGAAATTCCACTGAAATGCAGCAGACGGAATGAAGGGAAAGATAACACGTTAGACCTAGAAGACAGGAATACAACTAGTGGCTATAAAAAGAAAGATATGCTTGGAATCAGTGAGAGCTGGAGACAGCACAAAAACCATTAAAAATCTCTTCACAGAAATAATGGCAGAAAACTTCCCAAACATGAATAAACAATTTGATACAAATTGTATCAAACAAATAAATGAAACATATAGAACTCCAAATAGCTGTGACCAAAATAAATTTACACCAAAACATACAATAATCAATATTCCAGAAATTCAGCACAAGAAAAAATATTAAAACCAGTTAAAAAAAGAAACAGATCACCTAAAAAGAAAGTCCAGTAGAATCACAGCAGACTTCTCAACACAGACCCTAAAATCAAGAAGATCTTGGAGTGAAGTATTTTGAGCCATAAAGGAAAACAATCTTCAGCCCAGACTGATGTACGTTGCAAAGCTATCTTTCAAAATTGATGGAGAAATAAGATACTTCCATGACAAAGAATAACTGAAGAAATTTATTAACATCAAACTAGCTCTATGGGGTCCTCTGAAAGGCATATAAAGAGATAATGAAAACCACAAACACAGGAACACCAATAGAAAGAAGCCACCAGTCAGGGCAAGTAATTAAGCAGAGCAGAAAGACAGGGAGCAAACAATGAGGAGACAATATGAAAAAGAAAAGCCAATACATATCAGTTATAACCATCAGTGTAAATGGTTTTGACCCACTAATCAAAAGAAACAGGCTGGAAGAATAGATCAAAAGGCAAGATCCAATAATATGCTGCATTCAAGAAATACACTGAACCTGAAAAAAACTCATACACAAAAAGTGAAAAGATGGAAAACAATTCTCCATGCCACAGAAACCCGGAGGAAATCAGGAGTGGCTAGGCTATTTGCAGACAACGTGAACTTTAATCTAAAACTGATCAAAAGAGACAAAGAATGCCACTACATACTCGTCAAGGGAAAACTCCAAAAAAAAAAAAAAAAAGAGCAAGCATAAATATTTATGCACCACACACAGGCTCATCCAACTACAAAAAACAAATATTAACTGACATGAAAAGCCAAATAAGCAGTAACACAGTAGTAGTGAGGGACCTTATGACAACTTTCACAAATGAATAGATCAACTTGACAAAAAATTAACAAGGAAATATTAGAATGAAACCAAGCCTGTGAACAAATGGACTTGGTAGATGTCTATAGAATGTTACACCACAAAATGTCAGAATACACATTTTCTCAGCTGCACATAGTATGTTCTCAATAAATCATATATTAGCTGACAGAACATGTTCAAGTAAATGTAGAGGAATCAAAATCATCCCATGCTTACTATCTGATCATGGCGCAATGAAACTGGAAATCAAAACAAAGGAAACCACAAAAACTACATTAACACATGGAAATTAAACAACAGCCTTCTGAACAACCAATGGGTCACAGAGGAAATTAAAGACAAAATTAAAAAGTATATACAATTAAATGATAATGCTGATACAATATAGTGAAACTTATGGGACACAGTGAAAGCAGTCCTAGGAGGGAAGCTTATAGTGGTGAACTCACATATCAGGAAAACAGAGCAAGCTCAAATAAACAACCTAATGTTGAACCTCAAACTTCTAGAAAAAGAAGAACAAATAAAACCCAAAACTCCTCTGAGGGAGGAAATTATAA
>PVJX010022085.1:0-31038 GCA_004027295.1 Dolichotis patagonum | reverse complement strand
AATTCACTGCTTTGGAAATATTTTAAAAAAGAGTAAAGTTTTTGTTGAAGATTTTATGTGTTGTAATTAGTAACAGTGGAAACAGGATCTGAATATAAAGGCAATTTGATCTTAGACTGAGTCATAAATAACTGTGAACATGCTTGAGAGAGAGAGAGAGAGAGAGAGATTGTAAAGTGAAAAAAAAATGAAAATTATGAATACATTCTGGCACCCAGAGTTAATAAAGGATAGAAAATTTGAAATCTCATTAGGTAGACCCTAACTTTTTCATTGAAAAACTAGCAACACAGTGTTTATTAGTGGCCTCAAAGTTAACATAAAATATTTAAGGTATGAATTTTATTTTTTAATAATTTACTGCATTGTGAGATTTACAAGTATCTGAATAGCATTCCCAACTGTACTGGATTCTTTTGTTAGTAATAAGAGTTCTCAGGGAAATGATACCACCATAACACAGATGGCTTTTTTTTGTTTGTTTGTTTGTTGGTTTGTTTTTTGTACTGGGCTTCGAACTCACAACCTTGCACTTGCCAGGCAGGCACCTATGCTGCTGAGCTAAACCCCCAGCCCTTACAAAGATGGCTTTGTTTGCTGTGAAAATCTACATGGCACCTACAAAAGATTCCACAAAGAACCAGGTTATCATTTTCAGCACACAAATGAAGAAAGTATATTAATAGTTTTATTAAAAAATCCTGAAAATGGGAAAGAGAATACACTGTGTTTTTTGGGGGGAGGTATTGCATTTAACCATATACTGTAAAATATTTGGAATTCTCATTGCAAAATATGAATGTGGCCATTAATTTTTTTATTGTATAAAGAATCATTTTTAAGTTTCACTAGTAAGAAATGTGAACAAGATGCTCAGATGTACTTGAAGTTGGTTCTCCATTTCTTTGAATGCACATTCACATTATCTTTGTCAGATTCTCCTGCATGAACAGTGGTCGTAGAGCTAAGACTCATGCAGTTGAATTAGAGTTGGAATGGTGCCGGGGCCTGCGGATGCCTTTAGACCATAACCATCTTTGTTCTTTTTCACAGCTCCACTCAAAGCAAATGCAGTCAGCTTGTGCTGGGTGGATCCAGTTTGAACACCTATGGTGGACTCTTCTTTGAGAAAGAAACTTCTGTCTTGTTGAGTCATGAAATTTTGCATCTATTTTTTAGAACAGCTAGCATGACTCTAATTCAGGCCTTTCCTGATTATCATAGACAAATTTGGTCTGTTCCCAGCATAGTCTTGTGCTCTTTATAAAACTGTGACTTAATGAAGAGTATTTCTGAGTAGGACAGCTATATGTTACAGAAGCGCGAGAAGACTGCATGGTGATTGCACACATAGCAGTTTTCTAGAGAGAATCAAGTGATAATTCCGAAGTTCTATTCTTAGGGGCAAACTTCTCTAGGAAAAAATTGGACGCAACATTTAGGATCAAGAAAAATTAGTACCTCAAAGAACTTGATCTCTACTTGACACATTACTGCTGTGTGATCATTTGGTTTAAGTACTATGGCCACATTTTTCCATCTTAAGGAGATGTTCCTCATCTGGTTACTAAAAAAAAATTAAGTGCATCTGGGTAGAAGGGAATAAATTGAGACTGTAAATGTCCTCTATTTCAAAAATCTTTTACCACCTTGCTTCAGTATGCATTAATTATTCTTACCTGAATTAACTATAACTCTTGTACATGTTAAGTGTGGATTATTTCTTTCATTTTGTCTGAAAAGTATTGACTGACATTCTCCTGTTCATAACAGATTTCCTTTGGCATTCATTTCAAAATATTGAATACATATTGATGCATGGATTTTTATCTAATTTATAATCTTTTCTCCTATTATTCAATCTTTGGACCTATTTTTGTGAGTTAAGCCACTGGAAACAACTGCATGTTGGTATCTGTACTGTTGTGAAATACGACCATCGCTTTCAAGCAGTTCATGCTTTATCAGACACAAGCTATTCCAAGTCCCACTTGTACGTCCCTAACCCAATCACAGAGTTAAGCATTTCTCTGAAGAACATATTGGTTCTTTTTACAGACAGCAGCATTTAGAAACTAGTCATGGTAATGAAAACTGGGTATCATGGATGTTAGGATATATTCTTACACAAAGCCAAGGAAAAAGATGGATACTTTTAAAGTCACATGTTCGTGCTAATTCTTGGGTTATTTTTTTTTCTCCATTTTAGATATCTACTTCTCTTTTTCTAAAATGGCGAGATGAACATTTCTAAGGTTGTCGAGATGTATTAGAATAATTATGGTCATGCTAATAATAGAATAACAAACTAAAATTAGTAAATAAAGAGTATTTTTTTTATCCTGAGATTATTTCATATTATTTCAGCTGTATGACAGTTTACTTAGTTTATAATTGAAATAGACTGAATACTTTGATATATATGTTTGATAACAAAATGTTATTATTTAATTAGGATTTTACACAAATATTTATAAGTCTGTAGTATTTTGTTTTAACTTCATTACACTTTTCGGTATAATTGTTACACCTGTATTTTTCAAACAAATGAGGAAGTTTTCTATCATTTCCTACATTCTATAAAAATATGTGTAGCTATAGAGTGATATGCCATTTGAAGGTTTTACAGAATTCTACTGTGAAGCCATCTGGGTCTGTTGCTTTGGGTAGATTTTTTTTTTTTATAACATTTTCCATGTACTTTACAAAAAAAAATGGTCTCCTTAAGCAAAACACTTTCGCAAAGACATTGAAAAACGTTGCAAATTTCACAAACCACTTGTTACTTCTCATTCTAAATATCTCTTGACACTGGCAGAGGTAAAAACAACAAATAGTGCAAAGTACAGGAAATCCAAGAGATTGCACACTATGCCATACTGTCAAACACGTTTAATTGTGAATGCGAACTGCACAACAAATTACGTACAATAGTGCGACAGAGCTTACAGACCAGAAGAATAACAAGAGGGCTAGCAGTGAAATATCAAGGCCATGCCATCTGCCTGCTGGCAAAAATAAATTCTTCCTCCAGCTTCTCTTCCTCTTTAGGAAGTGTGAACTTTCAAATGTGATATTTCTAAACATTCCTGAAGGCTATATAAGAAGACTTTGTGACACTAAATGAAAAAATTGCACAATTACTCAATACGGCACTTTGGGACTCTTTTGTTCCAAGTGGAAATGCAACTCCAAACCTGAAACATATAACATACAACCTGAGACATCATTGCTCTAGGTAAAATTTTTTTATGTTAATCCTAAATGTTAGAAGGAAGAAGAGAAAAAGAGCATTATTTTTGGTCAGAACGAAGGAATGAAGTGTGTGGGGAAAGGAACAGATGGAAAGAATTGTAGTTCTGATTTTCTAGAAGTATCTGCAGAATGAGTCTCATATAATACTGAAAAGTATTGAGACATTCTATCAACTGGATTGATTTAAATAATTTTTTTTTTGTGGTGGGAAAAGGAGTGATTGAATTCAGTCCCTTGCATTATAGTATACATTAAAAACTGTACAACATAACCATTTTAAAATATAATACTAGGCTGAGGATTTAGCTCAATGGTATAAGTGTCTGCCTTGCAAGTGCATGGTCATGAGTTCAATCCCCAGTACTGATAAAAAAATATATATATAATACTATACTCACTGAAAATAAGTGCTATTTCTGACAAGGGTAATTATGCTTTTGTTCTTTCTTTAATATTTACATTTATATTTAATCAATTATATGTGTGTGCACATATATGTATGCATCTTCAAAACCATGTGTATATAATACATGACTGAATTTATAAATTGTCTGTACTCTATTTAAAAGTGTAATATAGTAAATGTATGTGTAAATGTGTGCTCCATATATAAAGAGTGTGCATTAAATACTCACAAATGAGAGAGGAAGTATAGGGTGGAAACCAATAAAATTTGCTCCAAAGAAGTGTGTAATCTGATGGACATGACAAAATCATATCATCATGTGAGACAGAAAAAAAAGAGACACTAAATAGAGTTACAAATCTTTTATAAGAGAAACAATAGTTATGGCATAAATCAAGCATTGTGTTTACTGGAGGAAAAAGAAAACAAAAGCACTAAAATAAGTTTCTTTGAGTTTACCGTAGAACAACAAAATTCCAATATGGTGGTGTTCACACTGTCAGGAGAGGGAATATCAGCTTCCAACAAGCCAAATATCAGATACTCTGCCGTATAAACTAGGTAATTTTTCAGATTTAAACAAAAACCTCTCCCAGTCCATCTTGGGCTAAAACAAATGCTACCGACAGTAAGATGTAGGATTTTTTTTTCTTTCCAGTAAAGTAGCCAACACTAGTCATAGAGACCTGCTTTTCCCTCAGTTGGCGGTAGGGAAAGGGTGTTTTTCAGATGGCGTCTCTGCTATTCATGGTACTATGAGGACAGTTACTAGAGGACACTGACATCACTCCTCCCTTCAGAGAGGCAGCAAAGGCAGAGAAGAAAATGGGACCATCACTGTTCAAGAAAGTGTCAAAATCACGCAGAAATCAAAACAAGCTATTGCAATTCACAGGTTCTTTAATATGCAGAGCTACTTTTTCCTTTTAGCTTAATAAGGGGTTGCATATCGTTACAATTAAAGATAATTGCAGAGTGTAAAAACTGCATTGTGATTATAGAAACACCAAATGAAACTTGGTGACAACAAGACAAAGACTTCATCCTCCGAACTCTGCAGCCTTTAAAATAAAATTCCACCTCTCTGGAGCTATTTATTTTTATACTGTCTCCTTTATTTCCAGCAAAAATACATTAATGTCTTGAAGAATTGTCAATGGAGCCATGATTTTTTCTCATATTTAAATTTATAGATATGAATGCTGCTTTTTGAACTCACTTAGAAGTTGAACTTGTTTTAAAAAGGCGAAAGATTTATACAATCTGAAAACGGAGTTGAACTTGTTTTAAAATCAGGTTTGACCATATGATATTCCATTGTTTCATCTAAAACCCTGTCAGAAATATCTTGCTAAATATCACAGTGCTAAATAATTCCAACATCATTCCCTTGAATTTATTTGCAAAGATAAAAGAAGTCTGAGATTCAATTCTATGAAATATGAAACGAAGTTATCATTTTTACCCGATCAAGCACACTCCTTCAATTTAAGACCCATGAATCAGAAAGTAGAACCATACTTGTGTGTTAGATCTTCACTACAGTTTTAAAAATATTCCATTTGATGTTTTTCCTTGGGACTTTAGATAAAGGTTTGTAGAACTGACTTACTTCAGGAAAACAAGAAGGAAAATGAAAGTAATTGTGAAGATGCTCCCCTTTTTCTGTTTAAATTGAAAAATATAGTGGGCAACTCCTATTGTCAAGTCCTATAAATTCCTCAAAAGATTAAATACATGTAGATATAATGCTACAAAGCTGAAAAAGAAGCACGTTCTTTTTCTCAAGTAGAAAATGTTCACTTAGGGAAAACAAAAACAAACAAATAAACATAACAGTTCTGCAAAGAAATGAATCTTGGAAGTGCTAGTTACAAACAAGACCTGTAGGATGAGGTGCTATAGAAGCACTCAGTCTGTATCTGTCAAACTAAATGGACTAAAACAAACCAAAACAGAACTCTCAAAATGTGGGGAATGTGAACTGCAAAGAAAAAAAGGGTAATTCTCTAAAGAGAGCTTGTAAGAAAAAATACCAGTTAGCAAGTAATGTCTTAGACAATCTAAAACAATTGTCAATCTCCATATACAGAGGATTTTTGGGTGTCTTATCCAACGTGTTGCTCACTGATGACACCTCAAACTATTCAACTGGGCTTGTGGAAATGTTTCTAAATAAGAGAGCAAGATGGTCTTATTCATTTTCTAAATAATATGCAAAATTTTGTTAACCTGGATTTTAAGTAAGATTTACAAGCCTTAAAACTCTGCAGTCTGACAATTTACATGTTAATGTAGCAATTCAGTTCAACAAACATTTACTGAACTCCTAGCACAATAGTATGCTGAGTATTCTGGGAGCCTTATCTATGCAATTTAGGGAGTACATTACAAGGAGGTGAGATAGAATTTATGCAACTTTGCTCTTGATATTTTATTCATATTAACAATAATTGCAAAATAAAATCAGACATGAATCAACTAACTCATCAGTACTGTCTTTTTCTGTGCATGATATATGTTTAATATATATATCCCTGGAATGTCTAATGCACGTTGTTGAAAATAATTATCTTGTTTTCTTGCCTACTGAAAGGACCATACATATATATATTTATCTACACTGCCTCACTTATTTATAATGAGCTTTTATTATCCTATTTGTTAGGATTGTTGAGCTATTTGTTATGAGCTTTTGTAAACAAATATGTTTAACGTATTTTGTTAAAATATTTTTCATTTTATATTTTAGAACATGAGTTTTAAAATCAGTTGATTAACACAGGATAGATTTCAAATTTAACTTGGGATAAATTTCAACAGTCAATTTTTGAAGTCAGCATCCAAAAACTTTCATGATTATACAGAGTGGATTTTATAATATGAAAATAATGAAAAGTTGAATACTGCTTTAAAAACAAGCAAAGCCCCCACAACAGCTGGGCAGTTAAAACAATGATAGTTTCCTAATGACTTCATATATTTAGGATATCCATAGAAATGTCAAATATAGCACAATATTTCCCCTATCAATGAAATGCATAGATCTGTGCTATGTATCATATTTTAATGAGTGACTGTCATTTCTTGTACAATTATACTGGGCAGTTGTTGCATAGGTAGAGGAAAGCGAGGGATTCTTTTGACCTTCTGCCTCTACTAGACATTCTATACAGTTCTTTCACAAAGGCACTTTATTTAATTCTCAGAACTATTTTGTGTAACAGAGCATTCTGTTCAGCCAAATCTGTGTCTGGAGCTGTCCCAAAAGCAGTGTCAGGAGAATTTTCAAAAGGGACTGTCCCATCTGTCCCAACATGAACCCAATTGAGATTCCAAAGAAAGAATCACTAACTGCCAGGGTGACAAATCCAAAGCATTTATTGGGGGAACTTACATACAAAGGGATTCAGAGACCCCCAGCTAGACAAAAAGAAAAGGATATTTTACTCAGCTATATCCAATAAAAGTTTAAAATATGTATGCATTTAGTATCACTTTCAATCTTGAGTTTTTTTAGCAACTGTCTAACAACTTTATCAGCATCTGATAATGTTCAAGAGCATGGTATGGTTATAACTCTGTAGAGCAGAGACCACAGGCAGCTGGCAATGTCACAGAGCTGACAAGGGGTGTATTTGGGGATAGGAATTGGTCAGCATAAGGAAGGAAAACTGAGGAGCTCTGCAGAGATAATTCTATTATATTATGTTTAATGAAGACAACTCATTCAAAATGGTTAACGATTTCTCCCAATTCACAAAGACGTTTATGGTTAACTTTTAAATGACTGCTCATGTTTTTAAGATTTTAGGAAATATTCTCTTTCCACTCTACTTGGCTACCTTTTCCATAGATGATAGAATCTTTTATTTTGATTTAACAGGGAGTTTACTTCATTTTCTATATTCTTCCTGTCTTCAAGTTATAATAAAAATATCAGATTACTCTTCAGTGACACAACATTAAGTATCATAATCAGATTACTGTTTAGTGACACAACATTAAGAATAAAAAAAATATTTTTAATACTGCTTTGTGCCAGCTGAACAATTTCCATACAATTCCACTGGGGGAAAGAGTATAACACACAATTTTAGGACATGTTTATCCTTGACTAATGCATATTTATTTTGTTTTTTCTATGAAAAGCAAATTTCTCTGGGTGTTGGAAGTAGAGAAATACATGATTTGATTAAGCAAATATATATTGGGAACCTACTTTATTTAACCTTCTTTACCCAAGCTAAAGGAAGGAGTCTGATAGCATGAAGGATTCAAATAGAAAAATATGTAGATGAAAAGAATTAAAAGTATTTTAAAGACATTATAGCCTTGTCATGAAACACAATTAACTAAATGAGGAAAAGTTTTAAAATGTAGCCTCAATATCAGTTGATTTTGAGTTTTTAAAAAACAGTTATCCCTTAAGGAAGGATTAATGCGGAATTCAGTAAATTATATAAATTAAAAAATCAGAAGGAATATGCTTCTTATAATTGTAAAGTTTCTTATAATTTGAAAGACTATTTAAAACTTTTAATAAGTCTGAGTGGAATGATGAAAAACATGTGACTTGACATTTATGGATTTGTGTCATTTTTAATAGAGAGAGTTTGCATTCAGTGAATTAATATAATGATAGCAAAAAATGCAATTGAACAATTTTGTGAAGGAAAAATAAATCCATTGCAGTATTTTCCAATATGTACTTAAATTATATCATACCATTTGTTTCACAAATGAAACAATCAAAAAGAAAACACATCCAATTACAAATCTAGTAACCCACTATAGGGCAAGTTTTCACAATTTTCTGGGATTGCTGACGAGTTTGGACAAACTTATTTGCACAAAGTAGAATATTTGCAACAATTAGGTTGAGAAATATTTCTTTAAACCTTTTATATGTGTCTTAGCTAATTTTAACCCCATACTTATAAGCTGCTATATGTCATCATTAAGCATATGCATAATTATATAATTATATAAAAGAAGTAGGGACATAGATCTTCTAAAATGGAACATATATCTAGAGATTGAGGAAGAGGGAGGAAGGGAAGAAATAAAGGATAAATAAAGGAGTTGAGAAGTACTATGGGCATGTACCAACTACACACGAGCAATGTAAACATTACATGCTGTAAACATGTGGTAAAAAACCCAAAATATATTTACATAAATTCTTACCACAGCTACATTAAAAGTATCTTTTCTTTGTCTCAAATCCAACAGGAAATTCAATCTTCATTTGTAATTTCCCAAATTTTGTAGAGACAACATTCTTTCACTCATCAGTTTTTCTTCAGAATATGGCAAGAAAACGGGAGAGATTTTTGTGTTTTTGACTGAAACAGAACATTCTTGAGAGATTTCCTTGCGTAGTTCTATATGAAAAGAGGGCAAAAAAGAAAAAATCATAGTCCCTCAATTTGAGAAAGTCATCTTTACATGCTGGCTGGACCTCTATCCAGTTTGTACACATAATGAATGTGATATTATTTGCTAACCATTAATTTTCTCCTAAAATATATGATATAAATAGCCTTGAATGTATAAATTCCTCTTATGAAAAACAACTATATCACTTGTGAATTCTGTGCCATGGCATAGTATGCTGATAGGGCCCACTCAGCAGCAAAATGACTAAGGCTTTAGCGTCATTCAAATCCAACCCTAAAGGAAGCTCTGCTATTTAATGGCTATGTAATTTGAAGTTGTTAGTGTTAGTTTTTTCAAACAGAGGAAAAAGGATAACATATCTTGTATAATTTTAAGGTAATTAGCAAGACAAAAGAAAACCACAGCATACCACAATTCAAAGTCCCAGCATCCTTAAATTTTGTATGATAAATGACAATGCTTCACATTGTAAAACTCAATGGGCTCTAATAACCTGAGTAAAACCCTTATCTTGAAGTCACTCAAAAAATAGATGCTCCTGATTTGCCTTATGGAGAGATCCTGAGATCACAAAAGCAATGTGGATTCAATACCCTTTGCATATCGAAATGCTGTGTATTTACCATGGTAGCAAGATTTTTATGATAGTTTTAAATTTTATATGCCTGGGGCAATCCTATGCTCACCAAAACAAATCAATATCTAAATGTTAATACATGACGATCACATTAACACCTATGTTTGGTGTACTAGGAACTCTTTGAAAAGCTTTATCTTTTAATAATATTTCTCTATAAGTGTATGTTTAAGTGAAATCTGGGACACAGACCTTTTGGTCCCTAAGGAAAAATAAGCTGCTATGAATTTTTATTATGAAAGTGTATTAATGGAAAATACATAGCATTCTAAATCATAAAGTAACTCATGGGTGTGTTCACAGCATTTAAAAAAAGAATTGCATGCCTAGAAAATACAGACATAATGTTGACATAAAGGTGTATAGATGGAGAACTCAGAAGACATCAAAGGAACCAGTGATAATTGGCCCTCTTTCTATTTGGCAAGAAATATATAACAGAGGTATTTTCTAAAAATATCAGCTTCCTAATATGTAACGTATCAATTAGCGATTTCTTAGGGTTATTTTGTTTGCATTCTGTATTACTCTATCTTTTTTTCTATTTTGTTTTTTCTTTCTTTCTTTAGATAAATAAAAAAAAATAAAAAATAAATATATCAGCTTGCCATTTCACTCACTGCCAGGCATCTCCTAGGTGCATTTTGTCTGTAAAGCTGTCCTCTCTGAGGATGGGGTACTCCCCAAGACCCATTTCTACATGAATCTGACTCACATTCACACCCGCAAGTCCCAATAGGTGTTTAAATATAAAGAAACAGTTAACTTCAACAGCTTTTCTTGGTCAGAAAAATCTTTGCGTAATGTGAGGCAACAGATGTAATGTGGCTTTCCCAAATGTCACACAGTGACAGAAGGAGCCGTGGCTATAGTACAGGTCTCATCCTGTCCAGATTTTCCTTCTTATATCACCCATATTTTAACAATTAGTTCAAGACAAGGAACTGCTTCTCTTCTGAAAGTCTATTCCTCCTGTGTTCCTAAATCACTGACTAGATCCATGAACTTAATACATCAGTTATCACAATCATACAAAAAATCTTGAAAATTGATTTATTTTTGGCATTCATATCTTCTCTGCAAACCATGTCCAAAATTAAACAAAACCATCGGCTCCATCTGCTTTGTGATATACTTCTGATTCTAATTTCTTTATTAGAACTAAATAAACATGAAGTTAATTATTAGCACACAAAGAGGGAAGAGCCTTTAATACGTATTCTTGTCATTGAAGATGTAACTAATCAGTTTTGGTCACAGAATCATAGGATTGGAAGGGATTTAAAAATTAAACATTATGGATTCCAGTTTTGTCAGGGTCTTGGGTCTTATAGATGTGAGTCTCAATGCAAGCCCTACTACTCTCTGCCTTTTAAACTGGTAAATAATCTTAATGAATTTATAAATAAGCTTAACTCTCACTCTCTTTCTCTGTGAAATTAAGATTTCTTAAGATTTTGGATGATGGAAAAGGTTAGCAGTTTACAGAGTCATATGAAGTGGCTGGCTCCTTCTTATGTTGAGTATAAAACTCAACACTCCTAGATTTATCCTCTGATTACCTTCTTTTATTTGGTTTTCCTGCCCTTCTTCTAACACAGCATCCCACAAAATAAAACTTGTGATGCTGGCTTTGTTTATATACTCCTCAGTTTAGCATCTCTGTTAGTCACCTTTTCATGACTGGGACCACATGCCCAAGATAAACAATTTAAAAGAGAGGAGAGTTACTGTGACTTATGGAATCAGATCTGTGATTCCATGGTCACTTGATTCCATTTGTTTTGGGGCCTTTGATGAGATTGACTGTCATGGCAGGCAGCATAATGTAGAGAAAAGATGCTCACCCTAGGACAGCCAAGAAGCAAAGAGAGTGAGAAGGAAACAAAATGAGACAGGGAAGAAATGCAGCATTGTAAATCAGGGCTACAGTGATTCGATTCTTCCAAGCATGTTCTACCTACGTAAGTTTCTGTTTAACTTTTTGTAAACATTTCAGAGGCAAATTATAACTTTCCGCCCATAGATCTCAAAGGCTTTTCACAAGACAAAATATATTCAGCCCATCTCCAAGAATCTCCAATAGGGACCCCATCCTCACCTAAAATCTCATAAACAAATTCTTTTCTATGCGTACTTTTGCCTCCATTCTGCCCTTCTGAGCTGCAACCAGAATCACCCATGAAGCACTACTTAGCCTTCTAGGGTTTTCCTGGCTCACATTTACAAACGTATTTAAATTCCTCCCACTAACCAATTTTAAAAATCTGCCAATCCACATTGTCAGGTACAGTCACAGCAATGATCTGACTTCTTGGCACTAATACTGTTGTGTTAGCTTTTCATCAATATGACCAAATCCTGAAGAAAATCCATTTCAAAGAGGAAAGACTTATTTTGGCTCATGCCTTCAGTCATTGACTGTTGATGCCATCATTTCTGAACTCTAGGGCATAGTCCTGGTCCAAACTCACACTGCACATCTTCTTCTACTTACTCTTAAGAATTGTGAGGTCTGAGTCTGTGTGTTTCCTTCAAATCAAGCATCGTATTGGGAAAAATACTTCACAGAAAACAATTATGAATAAATGGGTGCTGTGAAGTGATAGGTAAAGTGACTAACAATAATCAATATAAAAAGAATCAATAAATTTAATGTCATGCATTTAATTTTAAACTTAAGACAATGAGTTCAATTCCAACAACCTGTGCTTTAATGTTTACCTCTTCAAAATAAATAAAGTTAGAAAAACTATGGTCAGACCAAGAATCTTGTGGAAGTTTAGTTAGGAAAATAAGAACACTGCTAAAATTTGCAGCATTTATATTCTACAGGAAGAGTAATCCATCTCTGCAATGGTTTAAACTACTCGATAATATTCCCAAAAAGGCTTATCTGCTGCTGCCAATGCCTCAAGTAACAAGATAGTTATGCTTTTATAGTGTAATCTAATTAATTTTTAGACTTCTCTGATTATTAGAGGAAAATTTCCCTGTTTTACCAGAAATCACTGTCTGAGAGGCAGACATTCACAGAGGCCCCTTCACCCCCAAGAATACACAGATCATTTCTGATTGTCATTCCTCCATAAGCCCTTTATCAAAATAAAGACACCTTTCAAATACTCCACAATTTTCCTCTTCTCTGGCTAATTAACTCCACTTTAGTCAAGTTTAATCATGCATCTATATTTGTATTCATATCTGTGAGCCACTTTCAGCAGTTATGGTGACATATTCAGAATCAAAAGATAGTGGAGCTATTAAATAAAAGCATCTTATTTTTATAACTATAAACCACCAAAGTGCTTTCATATTCTTAAACTAATGAAATGGCATCTTAGACGCATGCTCCTTTACATACTGGTTTATGGGACTTCTGCTGGGAATACTTTTATACACTTCTGTGATAGATTTTCCATACTTCTACAGCAAGGAGTCTATGCAGTTATTCCCTCATGCTGAAGGGGTAAACCATGATGAAAAATATTCAAATTCATGAGCATCTACGCTTATCTGTACAACAGGAAACATTAATGAGAGTATTCGCTGATTTATCGCAGAGAAACTGCACACGGATATCACTTGTAGTTGTTTGTGGTACAAAGTATAATTTTGTTTTCATTGCAAGATGACCTTAATATTGGCAGAACTTATGCATGCCTCAGTGTGTATGTGCCCATTACAGAACATGTCAATGTGATTATCTGTGAAAGCATTTTGCAGATCTGAGTAAACACGAGGACCTTGAAATTCATAGATTATACTAGATTATTTAGGTAGTCTCCAAGGAACCAAATAAGTGCTTAAAATGGAAGAGAAAAACAGAAAAATAAATCAGAGCTTGGGGATAGACGCATGGACTGAGATTTCAAGTATGTGAGAGACTTCAGCTGCTGATGTTACCTTTAAAGATGAGCCAGGAAATAGAAATATCTTCCAGAAGATAAAAACAAAAACAAAAAATAACCTCAGTTGAAATACAGGGATTTCAGTCCTGAAATTATGAGGAACTGAATTTTGGCAATAATCAGAATTATGAAATAACAATGCCTGCATAGATCCTCTAGAAATGAATGCACCCCAGCCCACTGCAACATCTTGATTTTAGCTGAGCAAGACCTCTGTTGTTATTCTAGCACACAACATTATCAGGCAACCAATACACATGTTTTAAGTCATAAGTCTGTGATAATTAGCTGCACCAATGATGGAAATCTAATGCAATCTATAAATCTGGACCACGCACTGTATGGACATAGGTTTGTAGGTTGCAGATTCTTTTTTATGCTAAACCTTCATTTTTAGAACCCTCTTCTCTCTGCTATTGTATACAAGTGCACTTAATCTCATTCTTTATGCTTCTTACAGACAAACAGGAGGTCTCATTGAGTGCAGAGAATTCAAAATTTAGAAATACTCCTAACTCTTAGATGGTTTGTGAGCTAGTTTTGTATAATACAAAGTAATTTTATTCTTGGTTTAAGGAAAAAGGTGGATATTTAATTCAACATTTAAGAACAATAACAGTTTCTTGGATTTTTAAAAATTTTCTCTTCTCTTATCTTTTCTCTGTCCTTTTCATTTCCTCTTTTTCTTATACACCACAGGAGTCTGTAGAACTCTCTGTATTTTTAGAGTACAGGTAAAGTAAAATTTTCCTGAAAATGTATTTCATTGTTTAAAGCAAATTTGTTTTTCTCCTCAGAAAAAATGTTTGATATTTCCTTTCTCCTGCTCTAACACTGAATAAGTTATTTAACCACAGGTATTACCCTTGCCGAATTGCACAGTCAATGTTTACAATTCATCTGGAGGTATTTACAATAAAGATCAAAGTTGCTACTTGGAAATAAAAACCCTGAACTTTATGATTCCGTGCTGCTATTGCATTAAGATTGTTCTAGGGAGTTTATCAATTGTCTTGTCAAAATCAATTTAAATATGCTTCTGGTAAAGATGTGACTTATTATCAAAAGCACTTTCCAATACTATAGGCCCCTTTCCACTTTCCTTTTATGCTTATTTAAAATATCCACTATTAATAAATTTATATGCCATTTTAGAAAGTCAATCATCACTCAAAACTTGAAAGACACAGAGAGACAAAGTATTCAGGAGCAAATACACTATAAATCCCACTAAAGCAGTAAGAACAGCGCTATATGAGTACTGTTAGTATACATGAAGTGAATTACAACTTTAAAATATAACTCAGTGCTCTAACTGCTAGTACTTAGAAGACATTCTTATATTTAGCGCAGTTAAAATGTTTATTGTGTGTTTAGTTCTATGCATTGAGTTATCATCATCAACAACAGCAAAATGCCATTGCCCTCTTTTCTATGTGCAATTCTTTTCAGCAGCAAAGTATTCAGGGTGTGAAGATATGGTAGTCATTGATAGTGTTCACTCGGTATTTCCAGTTAACCTTCCAGGCATCTGGCAGGATGGCACTTTCCAAACCCTTTGAAGTTAAATGTGGCAGTGTATAGTGCTTTGTCCGATAATATGTGAGTAGAAGTCACACGTGTCATTTTGGAGTAAAGGATTTAACAGTCAGTGTGCAATTTTCTACATTCCTGTTTATGTCCCTCAGTAGCCATGACAGCAAGAGATGAAATCTCTATAATCCCCGGAGTCCTAGATGAAGTGACATTGAATAGAGTTGATCCACAGTGGCTCTATCAAGTTACACCTACTCAATTATTTTTAAGTCACTAATATCCTGCAGTTGTCTCTTACTAAAACAGTCTATCTGGATTCATTAAGAAATTGAAACATAAATACAGAATCTTTTAGTGAAAACTAAAATAAAAGATCTTGGCTAAATAGACATTAACAGTGAGAATATCATTAGTGACAAGAAATATGGTAACATGCTTTATATAATAGTGAAACGTTTGGCAAAAGTGTTGTATTTGTGGATTTCCAGACACAGAGCTAATGAACCTTCATCTCTTTGGGGAAAATTAGAACATAGAGTGTTCATTATTTAGTCTGTATTTATCTCTATGGTACAGAAAATCAGAAAAGAATTCAGAAAATAATTAGGTAGCTTATAATTAGTAATTAAAATGAAGGAAGACATTCCATGATTTCCGGAAATTATATCCTAACATATAATAAGATGTTTAGGAGCTGATTTCCTTATTACTCAAGCTTAAGGTAAGGATCCAAATAAAAGTATGTTCATCACACACACTGTTAAAAGCTTTGAAGGGATTGAAGTGTCTTGGAGGGGGAATCCAGCTGCCTAGTAATCTGTTTCATCTGAACACTTTGGTTAAGAAATAAGAAAACACAGCGTCTGTGGTTCTATAGAAACTCAATTGGCCCTAGGAGCCTGTATTTCAGTTTAGAAAGAGAAATATCAGAGAACAAAAGAAATGGAGCAAATGCTGAGAAATGTACCTTCTAAGTAGTAATCGAGTGAGTAACAAATCACAGCAATTCCAGGAGCCAAACAGACAAGGAGTTAATGAAGCTTTTGAGGAAAAAGAATAAATGCCTAATATTTTTAAAACTTTGTATAAAAGCTTGCTGTAGAAGCTGCTCATACTTTCCAGTAAATGATTTTCTCCAAGATGTGCTTGGATATGCCCAAGAAGAATAGTACAAAAAGAAGCAGCAGGGATATATAAGATATTCCAAAACTTCAACAGCAAAATGGAACAAAATGAAACATTAAATCCACTGATATAAAATGGAAAATTGAATAAAATTGATATTTCTTAAAACATGACGTACAAATGGCCAACAGATATATTAAAAAAAACTTCCTCTCATTTTTCATCAAAAGATGCAAATCAAAACTAAAAATGAGACTTCATTTTAAACAAATAAGAATGACTTTCATCAACACTGCAACTAACAAGTGATGGAAAAGATAGGGAGAAAAGAAAAACTTTCTATATTGTTGAATGATATGGAAATAATACTTCCATTCTAGAAAACACTACTAGTTCCTCAAAAATTAAAAATAGAACTACCATACTATGTACAAGTAGCAGAATCCCACTGCTGCTTATCTATACAGGACAAATTAAATATGACAGAGTGACCCCGGCACTGATATTGCAGCACTATTTATAACAGCTAAAAACCGATGAAAGGTAAAGAATGCGTTATATACAATGCAATAGTATTCCACCTTAAACAACGAAAGAAAGTCCTGTTGTTCGCAAAACCGTGAGTGGAAATGAAAATCACTGTGTTAGGAGAAATGAACTAGATATGGAAACATAGGTACCACTTGATCTCAGTTATTTGCAAAATCTTTTTTTAAAAAGGAGAAGAACAAAGGAAAAGAAGTTGATGATGTAGAAGCTGTGAGTAGATTGGTAGAATCTTGGATCTCGGAAGCTGAGGAGAGTAGGGCAGAATAGAGGTGGAGCAAATTTGATCCATGGCTACTAACTGTAAATAGAAAGACGGTCCGGTGAGTTATTGTATACTGGCTGATTACACACAATATATTGGATATTTCAAAATGCTAGAAAAAAGAATTTTGAAATTTCACCACATGCAAAGATATTTGAAGACATACATATATTTTATCTCATTTAAACATTTCACTGTATACACTTGTAACTGAATATTGCATCATCCTATTAATTTGTATAATTTTTAAATATTTGTATAACAGTTAAATAAATGTAAAGAAGAAAACAAATCATCTCCCAAAAACTAAAAGATACACATCAGTTGACAACTTATGGACAGATGAAATCTTTTCTAATTTTATTTTTAATTTAATTTTATTTATTTGTTATTTTTTTGAGACAATGTCTTACTATATAACCCAGGTTGGTCTGAAACTCATGGTGATCTTCCTGCTTCAGCCTCCTGAGTGTGCATTTTTGCAGTACGTAATGATTACAATCATTTTCGGTACTTGTTACATATACATAATGCATCTTAAATATTCTTTACTTCTTCTCCTCTACCCATTTCTCTGTCTATCTACCTAAGGAATCCTTACCACTGGCAAAGATCAATAATGTTGAATGAGAGCTAATCAAGGAACATATATAATTCCCAGAAAATATTTATTTTTGTCAGCATCTGATAACTACATGTAAACTGTAAGAGTGTTAGTCCTACAATTCTCAGATCTCTGTATCAAGAGACATGAATGGACCTCATGAAGAGTCTTTGAGGCCTAAGACCTCAGAGCAAAGATTGAACCTAGGACACAGTACCTGGACCATCCTTCTTGTCTCTTGTAAAGAGGCAGTAAATGTTTTATGCACAAAAGTGAATGAGTAGGGTTATATAGTGACCAGCAGACTATGCCATTAACAAATACTTCACCTTTTTTTTCTTTTGTGCACGATTTGCACACCTCCTCTGTTCCTTTTTCTAATGTCTTACACTTAGAAAGACACTTATGATTTAGTGGGTTCACTCAACTTTACTTTCTAATTCTCAGGTCTTCATGAAATTTAATTTATTCCTTGCTTTGACAAGTAAAATATGAACAGGAAAGTAAAAAGATGCAATATGAGTGTAAATAGTATATGTCATAAATATGAACCAAAATAATATTAACAATAAAATACAAGTGGGACAAGAGGCTCTAGAGACAGGGAGAGGTGATTGGGTAGGGAAAGAGAATACAAAAGAATCAAGATATGTCATGTACATGTACCTGCTCTCTAAGATGAATATAAAGGTTATGTATTGCAAACATGTACTAGTAAAATTTAACCATGTAGACATGTGACTTTCAGCAGAAATTTTAATACATCACAAAAAATCAATTAGCATTTTATTTCTGGATAACTTTGCCTAGGCAGCAATCCATGGTTCGGAGTGTTATTTCCTCAACCAGATCCATGAGATTGTACAGTCGGAGCAGGAACCTCTGCTTATCTAAAATTGCTTATGCCATTCGGGAGAAGAAACCTGTCACTAATTTAAGATGCTGAGATATTAGGGTTGTTGGTACCACTGCAAAATCTAAATGATCTCACCACAGGAAATGCATAACAAAAGGGACATTAGCACAGGAGGAGAAGTTGTAAGAGATATTTAGAGCATAAATTTGGGTTAGATAGACTTATATTAAATGATGAGATTGTCACTTTCTAGCTGGCTCCCCATAGTAAAAATTATCAGTCGTTGCTATCATTGGTTCTTATTTCCAAATTGGAGATCATTTTGTATTTACTGAACTTTTGCTTTATGTTAGGCCTTTTTTATGGGCACTAGAATATAAAGATGGATAAAACTGATTGCAAAACAAAAAAAATTAAAAGCTATTAACGGAAGCATAACAGAAGCAATTTCTTATTTTGCTAGCTGCAACATTACATGGTCAACAATACTTTTATTATTATCCAAAGAATGCTTATTTAAATGTAGAAAGATTCTAAACTTTCCTGTTAGCGGTTGTGCTATAAATTGCTAACAGGTAGTTTTTGAAAAAGTCGAAACCTGAGTTGTTTTTTCTTTAATCAACATAAATGCCAAGAACCAGGCAGAATTGAGTTTCAGTAAATTGCATGTTTGCTTTGGCTTTCAGTACAAATGCCAGATTCATCACAAGACTCCAAGAGAAGAGATTACATTCCAGCAGGCAGCAGCACTCAGTAGAGAGAATTCCTTACTTTCTTCTTCCTTGTGACTTCTGTACTGTACATCACAGTCTCTTGCCTGTACTTCTGCCAAATAATCATAATCCAGCCAAGAACAACAAGAACAACAACAAAAACCACAAATAACAAAAATTAAATAAGTTAATATGTGAAAAATATGAGTAATTGCTAGTGATGAAGAAAGAAATAAATGATGGAAGAGTATAGACATCTATGGGCTTTGTAAATATTTAAAATAATGTTGCATTGTCTCACATGTCTCACAAAACTTGGTAAATTTTCCAGGAATGTAAAATGTTCAGCTTATATATACCTGTTACATTAATATTTTTGTGGCAATTTAATTTACCAACATAGTGAAGGATCTCCACAAAGAGTAATAAACAGTCCTGGAACTGTTTCTAAATATAAATATTTAGATATGCTGTATTTCTAATATAAGAGTCTTAGATAAATAAGCCCCAGTAAAGTCTACCAGGAAATATACAAACTTTTTAAATGCTATACATGCACATTTTAATTAAAATGAAAAATAATTATAGTACATTTTGCAATGAAAAACAGGAATAAATTCATATAAAAAGTATCCAAATGTGTAGGCACTTGTCTTAAATAATAGTTGTGGTTCCAAGAAGATTATCCTGGGTATTCAGATCATAAGGCGATTCTATGCATTTTCTGATATTACTAAAATGACTTTTGTCATTATATAAAACAAAATGAACCAAGAAATAAGATTTAGGTAAAAGTTAAATCTGACTTATTGTTGTAATAAACAAGATATGATATTGTCAAACATAGACCTTGCTTCAGTAAGGAAAAAAATTAATATAATATAATATAATATAATATAATATAATATAATATAATATATATAGCTTCAAATTTGTTTTATCAAGAAAAAAAATAGAAAAAAAAGTGCTAAGTTCCCAAGAAAGACAACTGGCATAAAAAGAAATAGTAGGAGCTTTTAAAAAAAATTGTGCCTGATATATATGTTAGTTCTATACATGATAAGTCACAAATTAAAAGAATTCAACCGTTTTCTCTTTGGAATAATCTTTTGGATGGATGACTTCCCTAACATGTTATTAAAACCTCTCCAGGCAGTCACAAGTGGATTAATAGCAAATGCCATATTGATTAAAATGTAATTTCTGTTATTACAGCTAAATGCTGTTTTTGCCTGTGAGTTGGAAGTAGTTAGGACACCCGTTTGACATATTATAGTTCACTGCAGTGTACCTGACACAATTTGGTGTCTGTTGAGTTATTGTGAAGTATGGATCAAATTATTCATCTTTATGATTCTTGCCTAAAAACAAGCAAAATCTTCCATGTATTTGTAACACATTCTTCTCAAGGAATCAACATAAACGGTTTTTCTTTGTAAGAGAACCTAGAGCATATATGACTGAAAGTACTGTTTAGAAGTTTAAAAACAAAATGTAATAAAATTAGTTTTTAAAAATTATAAATCAAGTACTTAAATGAATTGCTCTATTTTCTGTTTCACTGTCCACATTTTTATGGTGTTTTATAGCAACAGTCATGTTTGAAAACAGAAAGGACTTCCAGATGGCACACAAGGGTTAAGGTAAAAACTTTCTTTCTAATTCATTGCACACACCCTTCCACTCACTCACATATACCATGCACACAGTCGCCCGTGTCGAATAGTCTAATCTCACAAAATAAAATAAGAAAAGGCCATGTAACATGCATATTTTATATCGCATGAAAAAGAAAAAAATGCTGAAAATAAAACTCTTCAGGACTATTGTAAGATATGGGCTATGGAGTTGGAAAATATTGAGAAACAATGTACATCTTAGAATTGATCGAAGTTGTCATTCATGATTTCAAAGTAGTTGCACTGTAAAGGAATAAATCTACATGTTTAGAATTGTATTGAATATTGATTTCATTAAATAATAATAGCTAATATTTGTGGAAGAAAAATGAATTTTTGTGCAGCTCTGCAGGAAGTTGGATAAATTCCTGGTCTATATAGGCAAGTATTGTTTAATTACTAAGATTAAAACAACAAAAGATAATCAAGGTAAATGCAGTAAAATTATACTGGTCTAGATAAGTTTTATAAATTTTTTCTCAATTTCTCAAAATCTCCATAATAGACCTGTAATTTCTTACTTTTTCTTTTCCCTTTTTTTTTGTATACATTTTCAAAGCAGCAGCTAAATTTAAAAGACTAAAATGCTGTAGAGAGGCTTTGGTGAGTAATTATATAATATTCTGCAGTGTTAATTTTAAGATCAAGAATTGCTTCTGAATTTTAAGTTCAAGAATTGCCTCTATTAAGCAAGCTGATTGTGTAACTGTATAATAAAACCTACTGCTCATCTGAGTTCTTCCCAAATGAAACAGATCTAATTCTATTGGTTTTAGGCATTGCCTCGCTGAAAATGGAAAAATCATTAAATCACTAAAATAATTCTGACTTATTAACTTAAAATGATACCACTATACCCAACTTTCCTTTGGGGAAAATATACCCACTCACATCAAATCCACCTTTTTTCTACCTAAAGTTTTATCAAGGTCTAAGACAACTCAACCATTGGAAATATTATACTACTGTCTTACTTAGTTTTTTCATTGCTGAGGAAAAAATGCCTGACACTCAGTGGAGGAAACATCTGTTTGGCTCCCAGTTTATGGAGGTTTGAGGTCATAGTTGGCTGGCTCCAAGCACTGTGGCATGGCATCAGGGCAGAGAAGAAACAGTCCATGGCAGACAGAAACCAGTGAGGCAGCGAGCAATGAGCTTCAAGTAACAAGCTGTGATCAACCCACTTTCTGGCCTTTGTATCTTATCTAGGCTACTCATTCGTAGGGTGAGTAGCACTGTCGCCTAGGGTGAAGCAGCCTTAATCCTAGCATCACACCCTGAATCAATCCCAGCACCACATACCATAGATCCAACCACCTCCAACAAGCTCCACTTCTGACCACATGAGACTGGGGGTGGGGAGGGCATCTAGATAGAAAGCATAACACCTACAAACTTATAATACCTTCTAAGAAGAAAAATTATATCAGTGACAGTTTAGTTTATATATCCTCTTGGATGTAATGTCTGTTTGCTCCTGTTTATTTATATTAAAACAGGAAAAGTTTGACAGAAATGGTAACGCTTTCTAATAACTAAATTTATGGATGGACTTCATTGGCTAATTTAAATCTATGGGAGAAGAAATCAAACACTGCTAATGCAATAGTGGTCTCATGTACTCCCAAGATTTTTTTCTGTACTTACAGGCAGTTCATATTTTTTATTTTAAATATTTACACTTAAATTTATATTCACCACTACCAGTCATAAGTTTGCAAAATTTTAATCAACATAAAGCCAATTAAAAAATCTCAAAAGAGACACTATCCCAGGGTGATAGTAAATATTTAGATTAAGATAATTCAAGGAATATTTCTTTACAAGGGGGCTATTTATACGACTGTGTTGATAGTTGTTTAAACACATAACAGTACTTTACATTTCTCCATGTTTTTGTATATATTCCTTCTACTTCTGAAAGAGTGCTTCGTTGTAAAGCACCCTCAGCCAGGTGTTTTAGGAGAGATTTCAGAAGAGGGTTCTCTTCTCATAAGAGATTAAAGCTCTGGGCTTATTTTGCTCCCGAGCATCCAATGAAACAAGATGTGGAAAATGACAGTGATATTGCCTATCCTGATCCTGGTTAGGTCTAGGCTAATAAAATATTTTACAAATAAAAATAAAAATAAAACTGCTACACCCTTTAGGGGAGGTACATTCCATGATATTTTCAGAATGATAAAACATGGGAACATATTTCTTGTGACATTATCATGGTCATTAAGTATCTTGTGTCTATAGTTGCGGATTATTTTGATATTGCAAAAATCTAAATACTGAGATGAGAAACAGTGACTATATGACTGAAAATCATACAAGAAAATGAATTCACAGATTGTTTGAAAATGAATTAAATTCAAAGTTTTTACATGGGAAAAACAAATTAAATTCACCATATTTTCCTTAAATAAATTATTTTACTTTAAGTCACAATTATGGGAAAGCAGAAAAATTAATTAAAAATAAATTATATGGCTCAGAAACCACCAAACAATGTTTGCATTTGTCTGATAGCCTTGGACTGACTGAAAGTTCTCCTTAGGATATGAAACTGTGGATAATTATCTGAAACAGTTTCCCAGTGGAATACTAGAATAATAAATGCAGGACAAAAGCATTTAACTCAGGCGGATGACCCATTAGAGTTAGAAAAAGAAGAGAATCAAAGCAAAAACTGAAAACATATTTTAGAATGGCAAAAAATGAAGTCAAAAGGAAGGCAAAGGTGGAAAAATTCTATTCAGGGATTGCATAGGTTTTTTTTTTTTCCATTTTGAAATGTTTGCATTATTGGGAAGAAAATTTGATTTCCTTTAATATTATTTAACCAGTGTCTAAACATTTATCAAGTAGTTATGATCAAGGATTTTAGAGCTACATGTACATAGCTGTTTATACTTCTATACCCGGCAGTCTTTGGGTATAACTTGGATTACATGTTGTCCATTGATGGGGCTTCATTCCACTTCATATACATAAGTCATATGCATGCATAAATACATGGGGTTTATTATAGGGACTCAACTGAGATACACAGAGTCTACCAAAAAATGTACAGACACCTCAGCAGGTCACCACGCCAGTTACCGGAAGCTAACTGGAGACAGAACACCGCTTGCAACTGTAGAAGCCAACAGTAATTTGTACTAAACTCATGATGTCTCAATAAATTTAATATTAAAGTATTCATACGAGTTTTTCTTTTCTTGAAAAGAAAACATTTTTGCCTCTGTGTCTCTCTTTCTCTCTCTCCAATATCTCTCTCTCAGTGATATTGTCTCTCTCACTGAAATTGACTCAGTGATATTGACTAGAGAGAGAGAAAGAGCAAAAATTTGATGCTCAAATCTTTGGTCACAGTGCACTCTACCAGCCAGAATTATATGAGGATTCTATGGGTGTAGATGTGTATGGGTGTATATCTGCTTGTGTATGTATAACAAATATATGCAAGGCTATTTATAATTATGGAAATAAATGGATCACAATGAGTATGAAACACTTATATTAATTCCATTCAGTTTAAAACCTTTAAAGTTATTTCTTAATGAGTTCAAAATGGTTTTTGATACCTTATTTTATTTCAGGTTTTGTTTCTGGTGGGTTTGTTGTTGTTGTTTTTGTACTAGGGGACAAACTCATGACCTTGTGCTTGCCAGGCAGGTGCTATGCCACTGAACTATACCCCCTTCTATTACTTTCCCACATTTTCATCTTAAGAAAAATGTTTTATGGCAGGTATCGCTAATGTAATCAGAACAATGTCAGAAAATCCTTCAATATCTAAAATTAGTAATTAAATTCATTAGCACATATTGAAAAGTAAGCCTCTAGCTAAAACTTAAGGTGGAACAAGAAATAACCAGGTCAATTGTCCTAACCTCAAGTGGCTGCGAGTCTGGCAAAGTGATTAGTGTAGACGATATTATGGGATACAAGATCCTGGTTAAAATGTGGCAGTGGTTTGAACGATAGAAGGGGGAACAATTGTAGATGGCTATCATGGTAAATAATTTATATACAGCTTGAAGTAAAACTTTAATTATCATATAGAGAGAATGCAACAAGAGCTAAAATAAATTCATTTAATTATTGGCCCCTATTATTTAAGATACAATGTTAGTGAAAATACACAGCAACAGGAAAATTCTCCTTACTGATGGAATTTACTCTGTATTGTCAAAGAATATTGGCAGCTGTTTAGGTAAGAGGTAATAGCTACAGAGAAACTACTTAGGGCAAAAAAGTTAAAAGTATAATCAGTTGAAGATAGGTTGTTTTTATTTTAGTTTGTTGAGTGCTTCAGTGGTAAGGATAAAATATATGTATATTTTTGTCTGTGGAGAAATGCACATAGGAAAATGACAATTGCAAATCAAAAGTGGGATAGTTACTTAATAAAGTTCATAAAAATGTAGTGTTTAGATTAAGTTCAAATGTTAAGTTCTATTTGGGGAAACTGATAGAATATAAGTCAAGAGACATCGGTATTTCGAGGTCTGAAGAAGAAATTCAGTGATATGTCTATCAAATAGCCTCATGTTTTCTGTAAGCCAGACAAGTAGTTTCTCTGAAACAAACGCACATCAGGAGAAATTTTGAACCAAAGGAGGACACGTTCAAAGACAAATTCCTACTCAAAACCAGGCAGCATGAGCCAGCATGGTCATGTGAATACCTGTGGATGTCAAAAAATACACAGGACCCTTGTCTCCTGCAACATTTGATCTAGTGGATGATATATAACACCATCAAATAAGCACAGAAATAAGTAACAATTAAGAATCTGGTACAGAAATACAGGAGGGGGCAGATTTGATAGAGGACTGGAGGCTGACAGAGAATCTGAATGACTATGGATTCATGGGGCAAATACAGCTACAATGTAGCATCTAATGCATAAGGTGATAGAGAAAGAAAGAAGGAAAGAAAAAGATAACACTCTCAGTACAAGTCAGAGAGTAAGGGAAGTGGGAGTGAATCCAAGTTTCTTCAGTCAGAAAGCTGGCTTTCGAAGCTTTATGTGCAGACAGCTGTTACCATAAACAGAGATTCCAGGCAAAACTGTGATTTACATGCTCAGATGCCCAATGGAAACCCATCACAGGCATACGCATTGCCCTCCCTCTCCCTGGTTACGGCTTGGCCCATACAAAGCACCCAGCAGCTAAACATGTCAATTTACAAACATAGCCATTTGCAATGCACTTAAGTCACATATAAGACAACTTCTCCTTCTATGGTTTTTAGAAATCTCTTACTGTTGCACTCACATGAATTCAGTGGACCGGGTGATGTTCCAGCTGCTTTGGCCACGCTTTCACTGGGAGATCTTGCAATCTTGCAATAAACAAAACCATTTCTAGGACAGAGAGACAAAATTAAAATATGACGTTATGTTTAAGGAAGTTACAAAAAGGTCCAGTAAGGTTGTTTGAAATCAAAACTAATGGAGCAACCTAAAGGGAAAAAAATTATTTTTACGTATTTACCCAAATCTGTATTCATTTTACAGTGTCATGTTTGAGGCATTTTCTAGAATATGAAAGCTTTATATTTATTTAATTTAAAAAAAATTTTTTTACAGTGATGGTAATCACAATGTATGGATCTGGAAAACAACCTCACTTTATCATTTTTTCTTTGTACTGCAAAATTGAGTAAGATACTTCATAAAGAAAAAAAAAAGATAAAATTTCTGTTGCTTTTTCCTGCCTTCTTTGTACCCTCTAATTTTGTCAGATGAATTTATCCCTGTTTCTTAAGTACACCCTGCTTTTTCATGCATCTATATCATCTTTCCTCCTGCCTTTTGATCTGAAATATTATTTTTATGTTACATTCTGCCCCATCAAATTCATAATCATTCTTTAATACCTAGCTCAAAAATTTATTCTGCCTTAAAGTACATATCAAAATTAATAATTATCTTCTCAGGAGTCACATAACCTAAGGTGTTCATTTATCATAAAATTTATGAGTGGTGTTACTAGTTTTTTTCCTTATGTTAGTGCTTTGTAGTCAGGGAAAATATTTTATTGGTGTTGAGTATACTGTGTTTTTTCATCATCTGTCTATAAGAGACATTTAAATACATGTTCAAATATAATTATAATAGGCATGCAAATATAATGTTCATTTGCATCTTATTCTCTCCTGAAACAAATGAGACATTTAGCACCACTATAAACCAAATGTAGTAAATGCTGGGTTAAATCAGCCATTTATTTAAAACTGGCATAGTATACATTGCAACAGTTTGAAAATTTTATCCAATTCAAAAGAAATTTTTCTACCCCCAAAACAGGATGCTTATTTCTCCTGATTGATCATATATTTTTAGTCTTCTTCAGTCTCTGAATTTTTCTCTTTCTGTCTTGCAATATTAAAATGCACCATGACTCACAACTTGCCTGCCTTCTTATTTCTGTTAGACTAACTCCCTTCAAGAATTCGTCCTGGATTATAGTTTTAAATACCATTTATATATTCAGGATTGCCAAGATAAAGTTTTAGTCTAGGCTTGCAGTAGATGTCATAACCAACTATCTTCTTGATATACCCACTTTGTATGCGAATGGGCAATTGAAACTAAAAATGTCCAAAACTGATTTCCCTACTACTAGCAGTTTGTTTTTGCCAGTTCCTCCCAAATAAATACAATTCTTTCTCCATTTTCTCATTGAAAAAGACTTAGAATCATTTAATTTCATTCTTTCTTCCATACCTGTATCAAGTACATCAGAAAAATCTTGTTTGTTCAATGTGTCTAAAACATTTACATTTTTTCTTTCTATATTTTGAACATTTTGCTCTAAATTATAAAAGTTTCCTGAAGTTTTTTTTGTTTTGTTTTGTTTTGTTTTAGAGTCTTGATGTACTATGTCCATTTTGCCTATTCTTAAATAACAGGTACAATGTTCCAATAAAATCTAAATTAGAATACCTCTCTTCTCTGCTTAGAAACTTTTGTCTTCTTCTAATAAAAGTTAAAACAACTAAAAGGATCAATAAAATCATGCAATATCTTGTCCCATGTTGGATCTCCGACCACCCCACCTTTGGTTACTCTGCCTGTATTGTAATGGGCTGCTGTCTGTTGCTCAATAACCTAAGCATATTTCATTCCAAAGCCTTTGCTTTGCTTCTGTTATTCCATCTCCCTGCAACACGCTTCCATTGAAGGTATGATTCCCTTGAAGTTGAATCTGTTGATTACTTTCCCTGGCTCTTTACAGAAATGCATTCATTCTTTCCATAAAATGTTCTCCATCTGGAAAGTTAAAGTGTGAAACACTCTACAGTTGGTATGCCTTATTCTTGTTACCATTTAAATTTCTTCCAAAGCACTTACTGCCATCTTGGAAACAAACTGCTTCTCACAGACTGTTTAAATTATCCTTCTCCTCTTATACAAGAATACTCCATGAAGATGTGAACTGTCATTAGTTTTGTCCAGTGCCTTGAATCATGAGCAACACATGGCAAACCGTTACATATGTTTGGTTTATGGAAGAAGTTACTCCAAGCAGACTGATGAACAATTTGTCAATATTATCAGACCCAAAATATAGTAGTGATACAACATCCTCAACAGATATGCAGAGGAATATTTAATCATTTTATTGTTATTTTCATCTCTACCCATTCTAACAAAAGAAATTCTTGCTTACTGGAGAAAAAGGTTATCCCACAGCAGGATAAGAGTATATTTGTGTGATTAACTCTCTCAAGTAATGAAAAAGTCCCTGAATAAATGAATTTCTTTACTCGAGCTAAGAAAAGGTCAAGTTCATGTTCCACCACATTTTAGATACTTAACTTTATTCTGAGTAGCAAGTCTTTAGCTATAAAACTGAAATAATATATTACTACAAAGAAATTGAGTAAATAAAAAGAAGAAATCAATAAAAATGTGATTTCAGCACCAAAAACTATTAAATAAGGCAGTGTTGACTTGAATATACAATACAGTTGACAAACACATCAACACTATATGTAATGCTTAAGTTTCAAAGATTTTTAGATGTCAGACTTAGCTTATAAAGTTATTGTGCTGCACCAGGGAAACAGACACAAATAAACAATCTCAAATATCTAGATAAAGAAGAGCAAGTCAAGCCCAAAGCCAAAAGAAGGCAGAAAATTATAAAGATCAGAGCAGAAATTAATGCATTAGAGAATAAGAAAACAATACAAAAAGTTATCAAATCAAAGAGTTGGTTCCTTGAAATAATAAATGAAATTAATAAGTCCTTAGCCAACCTTATTTAAAAAAGGAAATAAAAAGCTCAAAGTCATGCAATAAGAAATGAAAAGGGTAAAATTACTACAGACCCTGTGGAAATACAAAAGATCATCAATATTTACTCTGAAAACCTTTCCTCTCATACATTCAATAACACATAATAAATGGACAAAGTCCTAAATCATGTGAATTTCCAAAGCTGGATCAAGAAGATGTAAAACTGCTGAATAATTCAATTTCAGTCAATGACATTGAAAATATAATTAGAACCTTACCAACAAAGAAACGCCGAGGTCCTAATGGATTCGTGGCTGAATTCTACAAGAAATATAACTAAAACTTAATCCAAACACTCCACAAACCCTTCAATAAAATTGAAAGGGAAGCAATTCACCCTAACTCATTCCTGGAAGGAAGTATTACAGTAATACCAAAACTAGAGAAAGACCCCACCAAAAAACAGAACTACAGGCCAATATCCCTAATGAACATAAATGCAAAAATCCTTAATAAAATACTGGTAAACAGAACACAGCAAGTCATCAAGAAGATTATATAACACAATCACATGGGATTCATCCCAGGAATGCAAGGGTGGTTCAGCGTACACAAATCAATAAACATAATACACTATATCAATAAGGCCAAAGACAAGAATCACATTACCATTTCAATAGGTGCAGGAAAAGCTTTTTTTTTTTTTAATTTAAAAGAGAATAAAACAAAAGGGGGCAGTACTGAGCAGATCAGAAGAGGACAACATAGGCAACACAGTACTTTACATTAAGTCAACTGGACATCAACAGTATCTAACACCATATCTCTTACTCTGCTATAGTTGAGCATAGTTTCAATTACAATAATATCAAACATAACACAATACTATAAAGCCATGCATATAGTGAAAGAATTACAGGGCTTTCTGAACCGAATAACAGAAAATCATCAATGGGTACTATAATATCTCATTTTTGATAAAAAAGAAAAAAATTTGTTTGAACTATCACACATATTCAAATTCCAATTAGACACAATGTGGTAGATAGAACCAACGGTAGTAGAACAAAAAAAGCATGGTAGGACTTCTAAGAAGGATAATATTAAATCAGCAATAGCTGTCATAATGTTTTCTTCAAAATAGCTGTTCATATCATCACGTATGATATAGTCAAACAAAACAGGATAACAACATCCCAACTGATGATTTAAAACTTTAAAAGACTTTGAAGCTATGAGATGGGGCCTCATGCTTACCATAAAGTCTTATATACTCTTATCAAATCTCATATTAGGGAGATTATATGGTATTTACCCTTGTGAGTTTGGTTCATTTCACTTAGGAGAATGGTCTCAAGTCATGTCCATTTATTTATAAATATCTCGATGTGATCATTCTTTATAGCTGAGTAGTACACTATTGTATAAAAATGCCACAACTTTTTTATCCATTCCTCAGTTGATGGGCACATAGGTTGTTTCCAAGATCTGGCTATTACAAATTGTGCTGCTATAAACATGGGTGCACATAAATCACTGTGGTATGATGTTTTCAGTTCTTGTGGGAATATGCCTAGAAGCGGAATAGCTGGGTCAAATGTGACTTCCATACCCAGCTTTTTGAGGAATCTCCAGACTGACCTCCACAGTGGCTACACCAGTCTACACTCCCACCAACAGTGCAGAAGAGTTCCTTTTTCCCCACAGCCTCTCCAACACTTGTTGTTGGTAGTGTTTTCTATCTTGGCCATTCTTTCTGGAGTGAGATGGAATCTCAGTGTGGTTTTAATTTGCATTTCTCTCATGACTAACGATGATGAACATTTTTTCATGTATTTATTTGCCATTCGTATT